>VDFB02284941.1:0-132056 GCA_007258455.2 Sequoia sempervirens
TGGATCTCAAAATTTTGACTAAGTATCAAAACTGAAAGCTGGGGGTCCCAGATGCGCCCAAGTTAAAATTAAAAGTTCAAGGCATTAAATGCGCCTAAGATGTAAAATGAATGTTGACCTATCCATTTGCGCCTAATGTTGAAGGTGAAGAGTTAACTTTGAAAGTTGAATACACCCAGTCTTGAAATTGGAAGTTGCTAGCATAAAGTGCGCCTTGGTTGGAGAAGGAAGGCGTTGCAAAATATTCAAGTGTTGGAGCTGAAAGTTTACCCCATCAAATGCGCCTCAAGCTAAGAGTAAACCTCCATAGGCGCCTAGCTCAAGGAGGAAACAAGAAAACGACTAAGTTAAAATGCTTGGAGTAGAAGACCAAATGCGCCTGGCAGAAAGTAAAACCTCCATATGCCATATGCGCCCCTCCTCTGATTTGAAGTTCAACGCGCTAGCTATAAATTGAAGGCTCAAGCATAAGGATGCGCCAGGGTCTATAAAGGAGTTTAAAATAAAATAAATAATCTAAGGCGTTTGAAGTGAATGTTTGACCCATCATATGCGCCCTTGAGGTTTTGAAAGTCTAAGTCATTGAAATTGAAAGTGCCACCCATTACATGCGCCTAAGGAGAAAGGCTAAGTATTGACCCTTGTATTTGCGCCCACCTTTGAAAGGTAAAACCGGATTTTAAAAGAATATAAAAAATTAAAAGGCGTTTATTCTTCAAAAAGCAAAATAAAATAAAAGGCGTTTGAAATAATATAGAAAATCAAAGTGGAGATTAAATTTTAAAATTTTGACTTCAAGAGCACTTGAAATTTTCTCAGCACGAACAAAAAATCGAAAGGCAATCAGAGGAAATTAAAATTTCTCTAGGCGAGACAGAGAAATTAATTTAATTAATCGATTTAATTATTTTCCTAAGTCTAATATTAAATTCCCCCTTCGATTTTGACCCATGCAATTTTAATATTTCGGACGATTTAACGAGGGGAATTTGTTTCGGAAGTCGATTATGGACGGAAAATAAAATTTTGCCTAGCCAATTTTGACAATCAATGTCGAATTTTTAAATGCGTTGAAAGGAATAAATTAAGATGGCGATTAAATTAAAATTTTAATTAATTAAAAGTGCCATTTTAAAATTTTAATCGAGATAACTTCAAATCGATGTAAAAATGATTTTCTCGAAATCACTGGAGGTAACTGGCAGTCGGGAGGGAATTTTAAATTCAAATCGAGGAAAGAATCTCCCCGAATAGCAAATTGTCATAATAACTGCCAGACGACGAGAATATTCCCTTTTAAATTTAGCAGACGCGTCAGTCATGATGAAAGGAATAAAAGGCATCTGCTAAAATTAGCGCCAGCCTTTTGCTATAAAACTTCGAAGGTTTTCATTATCGTCTCACAAGATTCGAAGTTGAGATTTGTGCTGGCAAACTGAGTTGTGAGATTTAATTCGAGAAGTTGCTGAAAGTTCGAAGTTTGAGATTGAAGTTGCTGAAAGTTCGATTGTTGGAGTTGCTGAGATTCGAGATTGCAAATCGCGAAGTGCTTCGAAGTTAGAGGGTTTAGCTTTTTAATTTCTTCACGTTATCGAGGTATGTCTTCGAAGTTGCTGAGGCTTTTTATTTTGCTGAAAGTCGAAAGTTGAAATGCTGAAATGCTTTTGCTAAGAGTTTAAATGCTAAGATTGTTTAAATGCGAAGTTGATTGAGCGTTAATTTTTTTTTTTTCGAAGTTGTTTGAAGTTGCTGAATGTTTGAATCATGTCAAATCGAATTGGGTTTAATTTGTAATGACTTCGAAGTTGCTGTTTTATAATTTCGAAGTGTTAGTTTTCGATTACTTTTTCGAAGTTGCTGTTTTATAACTTTGAAAAGCTGATTTTAATTTATCGAAGCTTGCTGATTTTAAACTTGCACGTTTAAAGAACTCTCGAATTTATTTTCTTCGAAGTTGCTGATGTATAACTGTCGAAGAGTTGATTTCTGACTTGGTAGTTTATAATTAATAAACTTGCTGATTTTAATTCAAAATTGCTGATTTTGAATATTGCTGATACTTAACACGCTTTTTCGAAGATGAAGTTAATAGAGTAGACCTCTCGTGAGGAGTTAAGTTATTTATTCTGGCTGCGAGTTGCTGGAGGTTGAAGTTTTAATCTTGAGAAGTCAAAGTTGGATGCTAACGCTACTAACGTGTATTTATTTTGCAGCCGCCAGCCGCCTCACGTGATGGTCGTTTTTAAAAGTTGATGGAGTAATATTCGCTTTTGTTTTGCAGATGGCTGACGCTGCTGGCACTAGCAAGGCCGGAACTAAGGCTGCAAACAACGAAGCTAACGCCTCCAGGCAGGCGATCATCAAAGGTCTGAAGAAATCCTTCGTCCCTGAATCAAAGATCACCTCAAAGTACGGCAATTTGACGGATACCAACCTCGGGTCCTTCAACCTCGAGACGTTCATACGCCGAATGTACGGGCAAGGTGGCAACCTTCCAACAGAGGCATCACAGAATATTGTGAAGAGTGGGTTGTACAATGCAGCAGGCTTCCAACCGGCGGTCCGTTGTCCTGAGCTGATAATGGAGTGCGCCAACTTCTATAATTCTGAGGATCGAACTATCACCTCTCCTGGTGGTTTGATCATGGCAAATCTCGCTCCAGATGCGATTGGCGAGGCGTTTGGAATCCTTGCCACGGACAACATGATGTATAAGTCCAAGGCCAAGGCGGATAAAATGTACGCCACAACCTTCGAGAAATGCATGAAGAGAATAAACACCACATGGATGCGCAAGCCAAAGCCACCGGCTGCTAGGCTACCGAAGCAAATAATATCAGAGGAGCTGAAGCAGGAATATTGCGACATTATTATGTTGCTCAGCAGGGTCAATGGTAGCCCACAGTCTTTCATTTTCGAGCCATGGATGTTCTTGTACATCAGTGTAGTACTCGAGGGGAACGAGCAAGTGAACTGGGCGAAGATGATAAGTGACAACATCGATGAGCAGTTCCGGGACCTCAGAAGAACGAAGACATTTTATATGAGCTCATATGTCATCTATATGTTGGCTCGAATGACCAAGTACAGGGGATTGGCGTACCAGGAGCCGATTGGCTGCGGCTACAATCAGTTTAAGATCCACCAGTCGTGCAGGCAGCTACATCTCACTCACACTGGTGACTTCCAAAGAGTGAACGACGCCTTTACTATGTACATCACGAGAACACTTCAGCAGAGGCTACAGCAGAGGATCTCCGAGGAGGCACAGGCGTTGATCGAAGAATACGGGTGTTGGTTTATCCAATTCCCAAAATTCACCTACTTGAGGCTGCCAGGGTATGATTCCTATGTGTATAAACTGCCGAGGTACCCCACTAACAGGATGATCCTACTTGAGTTGTCTAGGCAGTTGGTGGCCTACGACAAGATTATAAGGCGTAAGAAGAAGGGAGGTCTTCATTTTCCCATTGTGTTGGGAAATTCACTCGAGGAGTGCCCGACTTTGCAAGCAGCCAAGGAGGCTGAGAATGAGCTAAAGTTTTACAAGCTGACTCTTTATACCAGCAGGCAGAATTTTGATCCCAAGGGGATAATTGGAACAGTACAAGGAGAAGAATTTAAGCACAAGGCTCATATGGAGGACTTTTGGGCAAATGCTGCAGGCGAGGACGAAATCAGAAGAAGGACATTCTCAAGGCTGCCTCTAAAGCTGATCAGGGAGTGCGAGGTGATCAGGGTGCCGGATCAACTGGAGGAAGATACTAGGGTCACCCATCCAGATTTTGAAGCGGTGAAAAGCACACCTATACCACCTGTAGATTGGGCTGAGCCAGAAATTGTGGATCTAGACACTCTATTTATCCCAGTCATGACATTCACAAGAGCTTGGGTGGACGAGCGTGTTAATAGATTGAGGAGGAGGTCAGTCGCTCTCACATATGACCTCATGGGTGATGGAAAGCCGCCAGTGGTAGCAAAAAGAAAGAAGCAGCTCACACGAGGTCCGGAACCAAAAAGAAGAGAGCCCGTTCAGCCAGAGCCCGTTCAGCCGGAACCTCAGGGATCGGAAGATACGTCCTCAACACAATTGGTGTCTCATGCTTCCAGTGTGCGCGAAGTGTCATTATTTGCTAGTCAGAGAGCAAAAGGGAATGAAGAGCTAGAGGATGGAGAAATTAACCAGCCGATGCCAAGGGAGGTGGATACTCAAAGTGTGAATGATCCCGAAGCTGCTAGTAAGCGGGATGAAGGGGAAGACACGGACATGGACACCCACTTCGATTATTCCTTCGGAGAGGAAGATGCTGGGGCACATGAAGGGAGTGATCAAGAGGTCGAGATAATCGAGCCTCCACCAAACACCCCTCGGGAAGAAGTTCGAGAGGTGGAAGCCACTGAGGAGCAGCCTCTGATTGTTTATGATATTCAACGAAATTGGCTTTCACAGGCGATCCGAAGGGACCAAGATGATGACGCCAGCCTAGCAATTGAAATGGAAGCACTCTTGAATAGGACAAGCAAGTCGCCGAAGCGGAAGAGGGCGAGAAAGTATACAAGGATAGAAACTAACGAGGCAGGTTCCCGGAGCCTTCACATCGCTGCCCCAAGAGAAGATCACGACTTGAGTGATGCAATGCCAGAGAAATACACAATCACCACTGTTGAGTTGGGACGCCCTTCAAGAGCACAAGTGGTGGAAGAGGCTGAAACTTCGTTTCAGACATTGAAAGATAGGCTGGTAAGGAAAGAAGGAAAATATAAGAGGTTGAAGAAGGAGCACAGAGCGTTGATCGAGTATGTGCAAAATCTCGCACATCCTGTTGCTCAAAGTAATCCAGCAGCAGAGCTTCCACCAGAGGTGCCACGTGAGCCGATCAGCGGCTTGGAAGAAGTGAAGAGGGCTGTGCGAGAAGGAGATAAGTGGGTGAATGGTGTACGTGTTGAGGCTGAAAAGTTCATGGCAGATCTCGCCTCAGCATTCCAAAATGCTTCCGGTATCCTTTCACGATTAGATGATGTTGAGCAGGCTTGGGGAGATACCCACATCTTCCAAGACAATACTATCCCACGCCTGGCTGTTTTGATGCGTGTTCCCACGCAAACTCTGGTGAACGAAGGGGTAATTCAGGCTGGTGACAGATATGACTTCCGTGGATGGCATTCAGCAGCATTCACAGGGAAGGGTTTCTTTGATGCTGCAGCAATAGAGTCTTCCAAGATCAGAAAGGCCATGAGGAATATTCGTGAGAGTATTCTCAACACTATGGAGTCGGTATTTGCAAAAAGGCTCGCACATGAGGAGATAGATGCAGAAGGATTAAGGGCAAGATTGCAGCCGTTCTTTTCAGAAATGAGGACGTTTTCCCAGCTAGATTTTGAAAACATCTCCACGTTTTCAACGATCATTCAGAGCACACAGGATTCCATCGAAACATGGGGAAAATCTTGCGAGAGGCATGAACAGATGGTGGCCATCTTAGAATATCAGCTGAATCTCACTCCATCAATTTCAGAAGAAGAGGTCGATGCAGTGTTGGCGAGATTCATAGCGTACGCGGTCAGAGAGAAGAGCAAAGGAATCCGGGTCATGGACGAGAATCTTCTAGAAGGATAGTGGGCATTAATTGCTCATACCGGTCAAAGGAGGAATCTGCTATTTTTAGGAGCATTTATGACGCCACTCCTCCACCTTCTGGCGGTTTTTAGGGCAAACTCGTCTAGGGCTGAGGTGGCTCAATCTGAGCCCTCCATTGTAATTTGATCTGGACCGTCGATTCAAACAGGCCAGCTATATAAGGGGGAGTCCCCCTCATTTGTACATAGTAGTCATAGAATCAGAGAATAGAGAGCAATTGTTGAAGCAGAATAGAGAGTAGAAGCTTTTAAGTTAGAGTAGTTTTTCATTTGCATTGTTGAAGAAGAAGGGGAATTCTCCCTTAGAGAATTTTGTAAGAGATTGTCACAAAAGATTATTCTTAATAAAGCTTTTCATTGATGGTGAATTTCAACTTTGTTTGGAATAGTTCGTGAGGTTTCTTATTCCCTTTGACTTCAATTAGGAACTTAATTTCATGCTTGTAGTTAGATATGGATGTTTATGCTTGATATAAGTGAATTTCTTTTATCCATACCACTAACGTTCTTGCTGATGGTAAGTCCGTCTTGTGTGGTCAACTGGACTTTCAGTACTTAACTTCAATCAAGGTTCATAGGTGGTTATGCATCGTTGTGATGGTAGTTGCTCTATTGAATCGTGATTTGAACATCATTTTCACCCTTTGAAGATTGCACTTACCTTGTTGACGCTGTCCAATAGGAGGCTAAACAATGTTTGTCGAAATTCATTTAGGTTGAGCGTAATATCCATTTGCATTTAGATTAGAAGTTAGATTTTAGAAATCTTTGCAACCATTCAATTCCGTATAATCTTGGTTAGTTTTAGGAAACTTGCATCATAAAGCTAAATCATTCGCGCATAAAATCCCCTTCAAAAGCACACATTGGTTGTCACTACACGTCTTGTGAACAACTACGTAAGTCCCCTCGTGAGTACACAGCATACACACATCAACCAAACTGAGCCTATTCGCATTTAAAGAACCTTGGAGTTGAAGGCGTGATCTCACTCGCAATCTTAGCACGTCGAATACTTTGTTCAAGAGAGAATAGGGGATCCATTTGGAAACTTTGTTCTACCTGGTTGGTGAGGTCACAAAAATCACATCAACAGGAAACTGGCGCTAGAAGGAGGGCCACTTTGAGAATTCTTGTAGTTAACAACCACATTCAAGTAAGAAGGGATTTTATCAAAAAACAATTCATAGGAGAACAAGTTATCATGAATCAAAATGGTGTTGCCGCATAGAGAGATATTTCCAGTGTTGCAGCCTAATTTGGGATTTAACGACGACCAAGAAGATATTCTTTCAGGATTGAACAATCTTGCGTGGAGGACAAAGGAGAGTTACGCTCAGTATATGCAAGCTTGTGTTGTGTTGCGAGAAGAAGAAGAAAAGGCCATTGAGATTCAAGTTGCAATTGAAAGAAATTTGTTGGACCAAAGGCACCCACTCGCTCCTCTTCCTCCTCGTCAGTAATCAGCCACATCCTGGATCGTATTAGCTCGTTTTCTCCAGACAAGTTGAAAAGGATTTTGAGGTCTGCACCTAGTTCGTCTAAAGAATTTGTGGAGTTAGAACTACCTAGTCGAGCAAGAAAGAAGAAAGAAGTACGTGAAGAAGTTTGTTCAAGTGAAGGAGAAACAAGTGGAATAGAAATTTCAAATTTGTTCAAGACTCCACCAAGCGTTTCAAGGTTTGCTCAATCAAAAACTGTTCAAGTTTCTACACCGGTGTTTGTTCAGCCATCAGTTCAAGCTACCACATTTCAGCATTCCCAAGCAACCCCGATAATCGTATATCAAAGGAGGCAGCTAAATCAAGCAATGGCTCAACCAGCAGGTCAACCCGCTCCTAATGGTGCTACATGGCTGGTTACTAATCCGTCACCTTTAGAGTTTGCAGATTACCATGAAATGCCAAAGAATCCAGAGCACTTTTGCACTAAGTATCAAGCTAATGATCCAAACCGTTCTGCTGAAGACCACATCAAGATGTTCGAGGATAACCTACGTAATAGACAAATTGCATATGCAGATGTAGCTTGCAGATTGTTTCCGTACTCGTTGGGAGAAGAAGCACATTTCTGGTTCATACACTTGCCAGTTGGATCCATAAGAACATGGGAGCAAATGAAAGAAGCCTTCATTGGAAAATTTGGCATTCCCATCACTCCAGTAGAGCTTTTCCGTCAATTCACTGAAGTAAGGAGACAAGATAAAGAGCCCATTCATGCCTTTAACAACAGATTTCAGAAGGCTCTAACAAGGTTACGAACCCCTTACATAATTGCTGATGCTAGGGAGAACTACTACGCCGCCTTGGATCCGTTGACCGCCATGTTTGTAAGGCAAGCCCATCCTACTCCAGCGGACATGAATCAAGCATATGCAAAAGCCGTTGAAGTGAGTCAAAACATGGGACAGAACATAACGGGGCCTTCTTTGTACACTGGCTTGACAACTACAAATAATCAGATGCAAACTCTTGGTGCAACTTGGAATCCGCAAGCTCCAGCATTGAATCCCATTCCGCAACCGCCTTATCAAATGCAACCGCCCTCTAATCAGTTAGTTCTCCATCCTGGGGTACCTTTATCCCAGACCCAAGCTACACAGCCAGTCTATCTTCAGAATACAGTACCACAAACGAGGACTCAAGAAGAAAAAGATGAGATGAAAGAGCTAGTAGAACAAATGAAGCGGCTGTCATCTGAGGTCACCTACCTCAGAAATCAGAATAACCAAATGCAATCCATGCTGAGAAACTATCAGGCACATCCAGGTGCCAACCGAGGATATCAAAACAATCCTCCACATCATCAAGATGCCCATCAAGGACATGGACATGATAACACTCATGGGTATCGTAACAATAATCAAGGATATCAGAAGAGGTCTTGGAACACAGGACCCAATAATGGAGGTGTTCCTTCACCGTTGGATAATCCGCCACCTCCTGAGAACCGTCCCGCGGATAGAGTTTTCTTAGCCGAAGCCGCCATGTCGGGATGGTGTAGATTACACAACACCAATCAGCACTCAGAATTGCAATGTCATGAATTCCAAGTTGCTGCTGATATTTTTAAGAGAGAAGTAAAGAGTACGGAGGGTACTGAAAATCCTCCAACTACAGGATATGAAATTGTCCCAGTACAGAGATATGATCAAGCTTTGATTCTAGAAGAAGTTAATCCAGAGTACCAAAGTTATTGGCCACCATCCATTAACCACAGATTCCCGCCAGCTTCAGCAAATGGTCCCGTGGGGACGCCAGATAATCAAGCTGAAGAAGCACAAGTTTATTCGGAAGCCCAAGCATATTCGGGAGCTCAAGATGGTTATTCAGAAGAGCCCCATGGTCAAGGTAACTACGTGTTCCCACCTCTCAATAATAGTGTTTTGGTAGAAGGGAGAAGAGAGGTACAGGCTTTTCAGACTTCCGGAGGAGCAACACCCAAAGTTTATCAGAGGAGCTACCACCAAAAGGAACCCTTGACGTCCTCAATTCCTCCAAATAATTTTGCGACTCCCGCCAAATCCCAATGCAAGCAACAATCCAAGTCTACCAAGGGATTCTCCTGAGTATAGACCACAGAATATGATGCAAAACAGAAATGGACAACAAGCTGTTCAACAGCCTACTCAAATAATGCAACGGCCACAAAAGGATAATATTCCGAGGGATGATATGAAAAAGTTAAGCTCTTATGTGTTGGATGAAGTGAAGAAGATAAAAGTGAGTCTTCCTTTATACGAATTGATGAAGATTTCTGAAGTTAGGGATACAATATTGGGAAGTTTGTACGAAACACCTGTTGTAAAGAACTCTCTCAAGAGGCACCTAGTACATCTAGGAACCCTCCGGTCAACACGCAATCCCGTCCCGCACAGAATACAAACATGGTAGAGGAAGTACCTTATGCACCTTTCAACGCATGGGAGGCTCCACATCAGTCTCAAGGATTTGTAGGAGTGGCACAGGGATCTTCGAGCGAACCGGAGAAGCCAAAGAATGAAGATAAGAAGAAAGTCCGATTCAGTCTACCTGCGGAACACAAACAAGAACAGACACAAAATCAGAAGGTTACTCAAGTAAACCAAACTCCATCAGATGGAAAGGTTGAAAAGAAAAATACTCCTATTGAGGAAAAGAAGAAACCAGTGGTTTTCTATCAGGGGAAAGATGAACCAGCCCCTTTCTTGGTGTCAATTAGAATTTTCGGGAAATTATTACACAACTGTTTGATTGATTCTGGTGCCTCAAGCAATGTGATGCCACTGAAAGTATGCCAAAGATTGGGTATAGTCCCACTTCAGACCACTAAGAAGGTCACTCAGCTAGACAAGACAGAAGTTCCAGTGGTCGGTGAATTGAATAATATTCATATGCAGTTATCAGCTGATCCTAGAATTCAAAGTTGCATTGACATATCAGTGGTTGATATACCAGATGGGTACGGCATGTTACTGAGCAGAGATTGGGCCAGAAAGTTGAATGGGTATATCGCGACGGATTTTTCCCACATGTGGCTTCCGTGGAAGGGAGTCCCCAATCAAATCAAGGTCGAAAGTACACCGAGGCTTAAACTGATGATCACTGAGTACGGTGAAGATAATGAAATAATGTTTATAGAAACAGATTTGGGCTCGTATAGGCCAGTCAAGCAAGAGATTTTGATGCTACAAAGTTTCAACGAAGTAAAGATCCTAGAAGATGCCAATGCTTCCACTGAAGTCCTGATCGAAAGTGATGCAAGTGACAGTGAAAGTGGAGGAACATTTGAAAATTTCAGAGATTTTGTTTTGAATAGCGTAAAACAAGAGACAGAATTGGGTAAGGAGGCCTCCATCAGAAATTTGCTACTTCCGAATTGGTGTAGAATACATGAGGCATTCCACTCCGAGATCACCTGCGCCATGTGTAAAGTGGCACTTGAACAAGTTGAAAAGCTCGTCTCGCAAGCTTCGATGCGGAAAGAAGATCAAAAGACAAGTGAAGGGAACACTGTGTTAATAGAAGAACTTGTAGAAGATGATAAAGTTCAGTCAAAAATAGAAGAAAAGGTTTCAGAGGTATGCAATAAGGAAGATTCACATACTCAGTCCCCTAGCCCCATCATGGAAAATCAAGTATGGACCTTGAGGTTCGATGGATCAAAGTCCAAGAAAGGCAATGGAGCAGGGTTCGAACTTATTAGCCCAACTGGAGAAGCATATTTGGGTGCTTATAGACTTCAGTTTGCATGCACCAATAATGTCACTGAATATGAATCCTTAATTCATGGATTGCTCCTCGCCATTCAGAAGGGAGCCAAGATTGTACACGCCTTTGGTGATTCCGATATTGTGGTCCGCCAAGTTAGAAAACAATATGCTTGCCACGACAAGAGGCTGGGCCGTTACCGAAATAGAGTATGGGACTTAATAGAAAGCTTTGATGCATTTAATATCAAGCAAGTGTATAGGTCTAAGAATCCAGTTGCAAACTCACTAGCACAAGCTGCTAGTTCCCTAGAGCCCTTGGCCATGCAAGGACTGAAGAAGTTTACAGTAGAATTAGTTTCAACACCAGCCATCCCGGACAACATAAAGAATTTTCAGGTGTTTGACGATGATAAACAGATCTTAGATTTTCTCACGTGCTCAGGTGTGTTCGAGGCACAGATCATTGATGAGGAGGAAACTGAAGAAGCTGAATTTGATACCGAAGGGATCCTCAATTTGAAGACCAATGTCATTCCAAGGGGAATGGTTGAACTTAGAAAGACTATTTGATCCTGATAAATTGAGCAGAAACCAGAGCACCCAGGGCAATGATTGTGAAGCTGTTAATCTGGGGACAGAAGAACAAATAAAGAATGTTTTCATTGGGAAAGTTTGCACACCAAAAGAGAAAGAAGGTATTTTGAAGCTGATGAAGGAATTTCCAGGGGTAATAGCCTGGGGGTATGAAGATTTAAAGACATATGATACATCATTGATTACACACACAATTCCATTGAAACCAGGCAGCAGGCCATTCAGACAGAGGCAGAGGCCGGTCAATCCATTGTTAGAACCGTTGATTTACCAGGAGGTCAAGAAGCTTCTATCGGCTAGGATCATCTTTCCAGTAAGGCACTCCACGTGGGTCGCCAATCTTGTTCCAGTTAGAAAGAAGAACGGAGAAATAAGATTATGCGTAGACTTCCGCAATTTAAATAAAGCCTCTGAAAAGGACAATTATCCTTTGCCCTCATTAGACGAGGTGCTGCAAGTAGTGAACGGCTCACAAATGATGTCCTTCCTGGACGGATATTCTGGATATAACCAAGTGATGGTAGAACAAGAAGACAGACTGAAGACAGCGTTCACCACAAAATGGGGAACCTTTGCCTACAGAAGAATGCCCTTTGGATTGATTAACGCAGGAGCCACTTTCCAGAGAGCTATGGATATCGCTTTTCGAGATTTAGTAGGGAAGTGCATAATTATTTACATGGATGACTTGACAGTATTCTCGAAGAAAAGAGGAGACCATGTTGAAGATTTAAGGAAGATTTTTCAGAGATGCAGGAGATTTGGTATCTCCTTGAATGCAAAGAAGTGTTTATTTGGTGTAACAGAAGGTAAATTGTTGGGTCATGTCATCTCAGAGAAGGGTATCTCAATTGACCCTGAACGTATTGAGGCTATCTCCAGGATTGGCTTGCCCGGAAGTCAAAAGGAATTAAGATCATTCTTCGGCAAAATTAATTTTGTGAGAAAATTCATAACCGGATTTGCGGAGATAGTAAGGCCGCTGAATGAAATGCTAAAGAAGAATGCTAAGGTTGAATGGACCCCACAAGCTAGGAAGGCTTTTGATGAGATTAAACAAGCTATAGTCGATGCTCCGGTATTGGTGAGTCCAGATTATACAAAACCCTTTTATCTATATTCATTTGCTTCAGAGCATACTTGTGCAGCGGTGTTGACACAAAGAACAGAGGAAAAGGACGAGCACCCAATTGCTTTTATGAGTGCTCCACTGAAAGAAGCTGAGTTGAGATATCCCAGTGTTGAAAAACAAGCATATGCTTTGGTGAAGGCTGTGAAGAAGTTCAGACACTACCTTTTGAGGAGCAAAGTCCACGCAATTGTGCCCGATGCTACAGTGAAAACATTGTTAATGCAAAATGAGTTAGGAGAAAGAAGAGGCAAGTGGGTCGCCACTTTGCAGGAATACGACATAGAAATACAGCCCATGAAGTTAGTCCGAGGACAAGCTTTAGCACAGACAATTGCCATGGTGGGTCCAGAGTTAGTACAACAAACATATGTTTTGGAAGAGGTATCTCCAGGGGAGTGGTACGACGACACCGTTTATTACTTGCTGAATCATAGGTGTCCTCGCCACCTGAATCCAGTCCAACGAAGAGCCTTGAGGATGAAAAGTCAGAAGTTTATGCTCCAAGGATCAGTGCTTTACAGAAGAAATTATGAAGGAATTTATTTAAGATGTGTAGGCAAACAAGAAGCAAAGCAGTTGATGGAGCATTTCCATGAAGTTCGAATTTGGACAAGGGGTATTTAGCCTATTATTCGATCCTCGTAGGCTGACAGGAGTGTTCAGAGGATCATTTTTTGCTCAGTGTTTGATAGCTCTTTTGCAGTGTGTCAGGTTGGGCCTTCGCAGAATCTTCCAGAGAGCTTTTTCAGAGAACTTTCTATTTTTAGAAAGTTAGGTCAGGCGGAAGCTGCTATTTCGGGCAGGGCACCTGGTGCAATTATTCAGCTCAGTTCGACCCAGTTCAGCAGTTGATTGATTTGACGGAGAAATAAGGAGTATTTAATGAGTTATTAAATATTTAATAATTTGACTTTATAATAAAGTCACTTTATTGAAATATTTAAATATTTAATTATTTGGCTTAAAATTATAAAGTATTCATTATACTTTATAATAAATTATTAAAATGTGACTTAATGAGTATTTAATACTCATTAAAAGTGGACGCCAATAATTAATCATTTCTCCTAAGTCAAAAGGTGAAAATTAAATCATTTATTTAAATGATTATTTCAAAGGAGATTTAGGTCGAACTTTTCAAAGAAGATATATGTTTCTTCTCAAGGCAAAATCGAACTATCTTGATTATTATTCAATTTTGTCTTCTTGCATCTGAGCTTTGGAGTTTGCAAACCCTAGGGTTTCTGGCAGACAAGCGTTTCTGGAGAACGAAACCTCTTCAGAGATTAGGCAGACTGAGGCTGTGAAATACCAGTTTAAGCTTGCATCTGGGTGACTTCATTCAGGAGTTACAGATTGGATTAATTGACAGATTCATCAGTACTTAGCAGAGATATCTATCAAATTAATAAGGGCGACTTCATCAAGGATCATTCATCTGAGTTCTGGCTCGATTTCCAAGAGGCCGTACTTTATCATTTATTGCAGCTGTCAGGCCGTACCAGCAAGGCCGTACATTTTCATCTCCAGAGGAATTCTTCACTTTCTCAGCTTCTGGTGTCTGGTTATTGGGCGCACTGGTCTACTGAGGTTGTGCGTTGGTTTTAGAGCTCAGAGGATTCATCATTATTTCTGGCCGTACCTCTCTCTATCAGCTGCAGCCGCCATTTAAAACCAGGTTTTTCTCATTTAATGATTTGTATTTCCTTCAGATTCCGCATCTGGCTATTGTAAATCTCCTGTGAGTGAAATATAATGAAACGCCTATCATTGTTGATCAAAATCTAGGCTTATATTGCATCATTGAATTTATTTAGAATTTATTTGAATTTATGAGCAAAATCGCATTTTTCCTTATTTGCCTGAAAACACAAAAAATACAAAAAATCACAAAAAATGCAAAAACAACCAAAAATCAATTAGGGTTTGAATCAGAGAACCACCAGGGTTCTGACATGGAGCTTATCTTGAGTAGGTTCATCGAACGTAGGCATTGTTTGGAATGTTGGAGGATGAAACTTGAAAATTTGACTAAGGCATGAATTCTTGGGCGCCTCTCTTGGATTGGGGTGCTTTTGCTTGGTAGACTTAGCCAAATTTTCAACATTTTCAACTTTTTTTGCTTGATTTTAACCTTTGTTTGATCTTCGATTTCTGGATGTTCGGAGGATCTTGTGAATTGACGGAGTGATCCATCGCGGAGCCTGACTGATTCTGAGAAGATTATCTTAGAGGCAACTTTGGATAAAAACATTATTTAATCCCTCAAAAAGTTGGGCGCCCCTGGCTACTTGGGGCGCCCATGATCACCAGTGCTAGTCATTTTTCTTAAAATGTCAACTTTCTGTATTTTCACATCCCCAGTTTGGCTTTGATTTCTGGCCTCCAAATTGATCCTATGGATAGGCTGAATGATCCATTACAGAGCTTGATCGAATCTAGCGAGATTGTTCTGGAGGCAGCTTCTGAGAAATACATCATCTGGACCCTCAAAATCATGGGCGCCTATCTCTCTCTCTGGTGCCCATCTTTACCAAACTTGCTTGCTTCCCTTGATCTTCTGATGATTTTGTGATTCCAGTTTCGTTGGATAGCTTGGCTGAATCTGACGAGGTGATCTTGGAGACTGTAACTGCAAACACTGTCATTTGAGGCCTCAAAATCTTGGGCGCCCTTCTCTGTAATGAGCCGACCCAATTTTTTTCAAATTTTCAACGAACACACCAGCACAATAAGCACCCGTTAAGGTTAGCTTAAACCAAAACCAGCAATTAGTAAGTAACTTTTTGCCAAGAATGCACACTCAATCTCGAGATGAGAATGATGCTGTCATATGGCAAGAGGGTCGTCAGTAGCGTCAAGTATTACAATGCTGAAAGTAAACTCAACGCCAAGAATGTACTCTCCAACCCAAGGTGGGAATGGTGCTACCATATGGCGGAGGTACTAAGAAAAGAAATACAATGATGGAAAGAAAACTCGACACCAAGCATGTGCACTCCAAACCCAAGATGGGAATGGCGCTATCATATGGCAGAGGATCTATTGATAACAATGCAGAGCTAAAAGTAACTCAATCATCAAGCATGTGCACTCCAAGCCCGAGGTGAGCAAGGCGCTATCATATGATGATGAGGATCTATTGCAATACAAGAAAACTAAGTGAGGGCCAGTCTCTTCCACAGCCGTGGGAATACAATGTAACTTAGCAAGAAATAGAAATAGCTAAACAGTACTACTGTAACAGCCTTACAATGAGAAGAGTTGCCTGCCAAGAACACTGAATTAGAAGTCTATCAATGCTGCAATATTATATAATGTCTCTCCAATGCACAACAAGACTCCAATACTCAAACTCAACCCCAAGGACAAAATCTTACAATCTGATATCACTGAACAATGACTAAAAATGCATAACCAGCAACGCTGTAACTCACTAAAATGCTCATAACTCTCTCTAGACTTGTCCAAATGACGTGAAATCTGATGCAAATGAACACTATGAAGATGGGGACCGGATTGTAATCAGAAAATGACTCTAAAAACTTGTAATTTTTTTTTCTAAAGATTTGTCAGGCAAAATAGAATGGTATGGCCTCAAGAGGGGCGATTTTTGCTAGATAAAATCAAGGATTCCAAAATAAAATCTGCAAACCTGCAAGAAGGGTCGCCCCTAGCTGAGAAATGGATTAGTGAACTACCCAGAACCATACAAAAATCACACAATGACTTCTAAGCTAAAACTACTTTCAGCCATGCTAAAATCAACAACTATAAAACTGACCAATCTCTAAAATCTTCAACCTTGATGCTCTATCTGCAAATTTGGATGAGAAGCAGTCTCCAAAGTCTTAGCTAGGTGCTATCTTTCAAGCACAAAATCAAGAGAAATGGCTAGGAGGTATGCATTCCTCGAAGCAACTCTGAAAGCATTTCAGCAGCATAACAGTATGATAGAAAATAAGATGATCAAAATGAAGACCCAACCTCTCCTTATATAGCTTTTGATAAGAACTTCTAGAAGCCTCCAGAAAGTGCGCCCAAATTAATTGAATTTCAAATCCACTTTTCCACTTGTATTTGTATTTTATTTGATCTTCAATTATCTCCTTCCTTGGGTGTCCAAACATGAGGAGATTAATTCATTTTAATAAAACAAACTCTTTCTCCAAATAGGCGTCCACTTCCTCAAGCATTATTTTTGACCTTAGAAACATTTAAAATAGCCTCCTAATGAGACGTCCACCCCTCAAGATCCCCTTTTTAAAACAACTTAAAGTCATACTGCTAGGCCAAGGGGTTAATGTGAAAATATAACATTATTTTAATTAAAATAACTTATCTCTCCAAAAATGCATCAAAAAGCCAAGAATCAACAATACCAATTGAACTGCTTGAAGAGGAAAGCCTGCTGAATTGATGCCAATTGGATTGCTGCCAAAAATAGAATTTATTAAAAATAGTAAATTCAAAAAGTTGTTTAGATTGGAATGTATGCGACGCCATTGCAAAGCTCTACGAAAACCCAAAAAAAGTCCGCAAGCCAAAATCTACAATTCCAAGTGCAATCACTGAAATGTGCAGAAACAACCTCCTAGATGATGGAAAACCCTAATTTCAGCCTCTGCTTAGCCTTCGAGTTTTTGGAAATAGGCTAAAGCCAAAAGAAGAGCGTAGGGTTAAATTGGGGATATTACAGTCCACCCTTCCCAAAATTGCTTGTCCTCAAGCAATTCCACCACAACTCTAGAAAATCTCAAACTAATCCAAACCAAACCAATTACAATCCTAGGGTCCCATATTCGTCTGAAGGAGGACCCACCATGCCAATGCTGCACTACTCTGATCACAACAGTGAAACCATAGTGCCCAAAACGCTCAGAGTCATCAAAATCAACAATGCCACTGTCTATCACAAACTTGAGCATCAAAAAAGATAGTCTTCTCAACTCAAAACTGTAATCCTCAGCATATCTCCCCAAGGTATCTAACACAACCACGACTGCAAATGTGACCTCTCCAAATCTTCTTGCAAAGAGGAAAGCGATGCTTTGCAAAAGCTCATCAAACTCAAACTCATGACTCCACATGAATCTACTATGCCTCCTCTGAATTATTCTGATGCAACCATGAAGATTTCTGAACACTCTTATAGTTCCCACTCTAAGAGCCTCAGAATGGTGAACCAAAGCATGTGAAAGTTCGTTGTTCTGAACCAACATTGAAAGTAAACTGTCAAAGTTTACATCACAAACCTTCATAAGATGAATTTGGAGAGTAGGAAAGGTGTGAAGGAACAAATAATTGTTGTTGATCAAGGCTGGGATCAGCGTAGTGCAATATGATTCTAGAGTCCTACACAAGGAAAAATAGCAGCACCAATCAAATTCCCAAGTGTGAGCATGTGAGATGAGCATCGAGTTGCAAGGTGACACCTCCAAAGTGGCTGGAACACAAACTAGAGCAATGTCCAACTGAAAAATACCACCTCTTTGGCAAGAAGTGATGAACCAACTCTCTTGAATGAGAGTAACTCCCCATGTAAGGTGGCTGGTTTGCCTCCAACCAGCAAACTCGTGTCTCAAAATCTGCCTTTATCTTAGCTAACAATCACTCCCAAGAGCAACCATCCATTCATCTCTCCAACCCATAATCAAAATTTCTCTCCAATCTATTGGTTGATGAACAAATGGGGCCATCAAAAGGCTGGTAAAGAAGAGGACAACACCCAAAGGTCTGAAAATTTGATCACTAACCCACCAAAAATTCTTCTTTCCACAAGCCATAAACTCCATCAACCCATGTTGAGAATCCCAAACATGGATACCCAATTGAAAATGATTTTCAACACAATGCAAAGAAATCTCAATGCATCCCCAAGTGCCAGTAATAACCAAGTGCACACTCAAGAAATTGTTAGCTTCACTCAAGAACCATTGAAACCAATCCCTGAAAGCATTCACATTTGTGGAATATGGAACAAGTGTTGTCGTCAATCCCAACTCCAAAAATGGACTAGTTTGAGCCCAAACATCATTCCACCCAAGGGATGGATTGTCAAGAGTGCAAACACCAAGTTTAGGTCTGCCCTTCTCCCATTCCTCCTGAGTAGTAGGTCTGAAATCTTCACTCTTTGCTGCTGTAATGAAGTTACCAGCAGCTACCAAGACTCGTGTCATCAACACCTTGATGTCATAGATGTTGAAATTACCTTGCTTCGACACCTCCCATGTGGAATCTTCATTCTCAAACCCACTTATGCATTCATTACTAATCACAAACGTGGCACATCCTCATGGAGTGATATCAAAGCATCCAAGCACTGGAAACCATACTCAGTCTCATGCTCCGTTTCATCCTCCATCTTATAGAGAGGATATCATAACTTTCCTCATCACCCTATTCAAAGAGAGGATTGTCAAAAACTTGAAAGTTATTCCTTCCATCTTGCTGATCCAAATCTGCACTTGCAACTTCAGTCTTTCTTGTGAGACCTTCCAGGTCAAACTCCTCCCGAAGACTATCAAGCTCACCAATTACTTGCTTGATTTCTTTGGCTCTATGTGCATTCTCTTGCTCCTTGGAAAGTATGAAATCAGCAAACTGATCTTCTACCTCCATTAATGCCATTTGAGTTTATTCTAACATAGCCTTTGTTGATTCAAGCTCCTGAGAAAGTTCATCAAACTTCCTCTCTTTATCTTGAGAAGCACAAATGGTCTTCTTTGCAACTTCAATGGCATGATCACGATCTTCAATCAAATGCATTTACTCGGACTTCAAGGTCACCAAAGAATCTCTGATAAGTTGTAAATTGGGAAGAGCAACTTCATTCTTCACTTCTCTTCGTCTTTTTTTCCAACTGAGCCTCCCAAATAAGTCTTTCAATCAAACTATGCGTGCGATCAAATCTCGATAGAGCTCGCACTTCATCTTTAAAGGACACATTGAATTGACCTTTCCCTTCATGAAAATGTGAAGATGGTGAATTACTGATAGGCTGCAATTGGAAATCAGAACTTGATCTCTTGTCTTTGCTGCCCTCATTGCTGCTCCGACATTCTTGTTCTTCACCACCAACTAGTGGAGAATGCTCAATGTCTTGGAAAGCATCATACTCCACTAAGTCTTCAACCCGTTGCTTGCAATCAGCTTTATGCCTTGATAAATCAGATTGGTGTTTGGTAATTCCTTCAAACCTTCCATCTTCAAGAGCCATAAGGACTTCTAGCTCTTCAACCCCACTAGTGGCTGCTACCAACTTCGAAAAATCTTCACGGAGCATTTCCAAGCAATCTTCTTCATCAAAGACGCCTCCTCCAAAAGCCACCTCACAGCTTCCAATGCAATCTTATTTTTGATCTTCATCTGGATCAAAGGGAAATTCATCCCACAAAGGTTCTTTACCATACCTTGGTGCCAACACACCCGGATCCCAAATGGCAAGAGGTTGATTTTTTGATCAAAAGGAAAGTGCTCTTCGTGCTTCTCTTGGAGTGTTGAGTCTTTGAATAGGTCAACATGCAACTCACTTGAACTAATTTCTTCATAAGTACCTCTCTCCAAGGGCTTAGTTTGATGATCAAACCCAAGTTCACCCATGTCACCAATGTCATAATGGAGTGGAGAATCTTCATTGCTAGCTGTTTTGAAAACTTCATCCCTTTTGCCTTCAATGTGACCACCATCTATAGGTATATTTCTGATCTCATCTTTAGTAATCATATGCATACCAAAAAGGTCTCCTTGATCACTTGTCATAAAGTCATCTTGTGAAAACTCTTGAGGAGTTTGGAAAGCAACAAGAGAGAAACTATCCATCACCAAATCTTCAACAAGAGGTGGTACAAACATGTTGAAATCATTTCCAACATTATCACTTTGGTAATGGTCATAGGCTGATTCGAAGGCACCATCAGTATTTCCTTCTACTTCCTCTTCTTTAACAAATTCATCCCACACAACAGTACTACTAAAATCTTCTGTGAAGTCATTTCTCTCAAGACCTTCATGGGCTGAATCCAAATTAGGATTCAAGACTGCTGCTATGTTCTGATCTTCATCACTTGCTGTCACATGCAAGTCTCGGGAAGTATTGTGGGGCTCTTCCACACATTCTTCAACTGGCAAAGTTTCATCAACTTGCTTGTTTGTGGGCTGCAAACCACAAATAGGCACTTTTGATTCTTCCTTCCTTGATCCTTCAACCAAGTCTTGTTCTGCTTCCCTTTTTATCATTTTCTCGACGTGGTTGACTATATCCAACTTTTTGGGCTTTAGTAACGCCACACAATTCAAATGGGATTCTAATGAAACATTGTTCCTATACTCATTCGACATGTTTTGATATTCTTCACGGAGTATGGCAGCCTCATGTTCACTTTGTTTTTTGTACTGTTCAGCATACTCAATGAAATCCCTTGCGGCCAAACTAACATTTCCTTCCTCAAAAGCCATAGTCAAATCTGACTTCTCCCAATTCCTAGACCTCAGAAAACGCAACATCTTTGAAACTTCTGAAAGCTGATACTGAACTCAGTTCTGATCTCTGGTGTAGAATTTGATTTCTCCGTCACTCATCTATCAACTGAACTCTGTTGGGCACAGGATGGCAGGATGCATGGCTCTGATACCACTGTAATGAGCCGACCCAATTTTTTCAAATTTTCAACGAACACACCAGCACAATAAGCACCCATTAAGGTTAGCTTAAACCAAAACCAACAATTGGAAAGTAACTCTTTGCCAAGAATGCGCACTCAATCTCGAGATGAGAATGATGCTGTCATATGGCAAGAGGGTTGTCAGTAGCGTCTTGAAGTATTACAATGCTGAAAGTAAACTCAACGCCAAGAATGTGCTCTCCAACCCAAGGTGGGAATGGTGCTACCATATCGCAGAGGTACTAAGAAAAGAAATACAATGCTTGAAAGCAAACTCGACACCAAGCATGTGCACTCCAAACTCATGATGGGAATGGCGCTATCATATGGCGGATGATCTATTGATAACAATGCAGAGCTGCAAGTAACTCAATCATCAAGCATGTGCACTCCAAGCCCGAGGTGAGCAAGGCGCTATCATATGATGATGAGGATCTATTGCAATACAAGAAGACTGAGCAAGGGCCAGTCTCTTCCACAGCTGTGGGAATACAATGTAACTTAGCAAGAAATAGAAATGGCTGAATAGTACCACTGTAACAGCCTTACAATGAGAAGAGTTGCCTGCCAAGAACACTGAATTAGAAGTCTATCAATGCTGCAATATTATATAATGTCTCTCCAATGCACAACAAGACTCCAATACTCAAACTCAACCCCAAGGACAAAATCTTACAATCTGATATCACTGAACAATGACTAAAAATGCATAACCAGCAACACTGTAACTCATTAAAATGCTCATAACTCTCTCTAGACTTGCCCAAATGACGTGAAATCTGATGCAAATGAATACTATGAAGATGGGGACCAGATTGTAATCAGAAAATGACTCTAAAAACTTGTAATTTTTTTCTTCTAAAGATTTGTCAGGCAAAATAGAATGGTATGGCCTCAAGAGGGGCGATTTTTGCTAGATAAAATCAAGGATTCCAAAATAAAATCTGCAAACCTGCAAGAAGGGTCGCCCCTAGCTAAGAAATGGATTAGTGAACTACCCAGAACCATACAAAAATCACACAATGACTTCTAAGCTAAAACTACTTTCAGCCATGCTAAAATCAACAACTATAAAACTGACCAATCTCTAAAATCTTCAACCTTGATGCTCTATCTGCAAATCTGGATGAGAAGTAGTCTCCAAAGTCTTAGCTAGGTGCTATCTTTCAAGCACGAAATCAAGAGAAATGGCTAGGAGGTATGCATTCCTCGAAGCAACTCTGAAAGCATTTCAGCAGCATAACAGTATGATAGAAAATAAGATGATCAAAATGAAGACCCAACCTCTCCTTATATAGCTTTTGATAAGAACTTCTAGAAGCCTCCAGAAAGTGCGCCCAAATTAATTGAATTTCAAATCCACTTTTCCACTTGTATTTGTATTTTATTTGATCTTCAATTATCTCCTTCCTTGGGCGTCCAAACATGAGGAGATTAATTCATTTTAATAAAATAAACTCTTTCTCCAAATAGGCGTCCACTTCCTCAAGCATTATTTTTGACCTTAGAAACATTTAAAATAGCCTCCTGATGAGACGTCCACCCCTCAAGATCCCCTTTTTAAAACAACTTAAAGTCATACTGCTAGGCCAAGGGGTTAATGTGAAAATATAACAATATTTTAATTAAAATAACTTACCTCTCCAAAAATGCATCAAAAAGCCAAAAATCAACAATACCAATTGAACTGCCTGAAGAGGAAAGCCTGCTGAATTGATGCCAACTGGACTGCTGCCAAAAATAGAATTTATTAAAAATAGTAAATTCAAAAAGTTGTTCGGATTGGAATGTATGTGACACCATTGCGAAGCTCTACGAAAACCCAAAAAGAACCCGCAAACCAAAATCTACAATTCCAAGTGCAATCACTGAAATGTGCAGAAACAACCTCCTAAATGATGGGAAACCCTAATTTCAGCCTCTGCTTAGCCTACGAGTTTCTGGAAAGAGGCTAAAGCCAAAAGAAGAGCGTAGGGCTAAATTGGGGACATTACATTCTCCTTTGGGGCTCCCATCTCTACCAGACGTAGACATTTTTTCATGTTTTCAAGATTTCAAGCTCATCTCCTCACCTTCAAAAGATCTTGCCATTTTGGATGATTCAGACGTCTGATGGACTGATGGCTGGACTCGTCACGGAGCAAAGAAGATTTTGAGAGGGGTTTTTTGGAAGCGCTGACTCCCAAAAGCTAAATCTTAGGGGTGAAAAGATTTGGCTCCCTTCTTGACTAGAGGCGCCCAACTTCACCAAAGTCAGTTTATTTCTTGGATTTTCCACTTTGCTTTTGACTGTAGATATTCTACCTAAATTTTTCCCTCTATTCTGTCTTCAGTATCTGATGACTAGTAACTCCGATTGACGTGCTAATGGTTGCGTTGGCAAGTTGCTTCAAAACTGATGAGATCATGTTGGTGTCGTTTGCAAATTCATTTGTTTGGACCTTGTAATGACCTCTTCTAGGAGGCTTCCCGATTTTTACCTGAGTGACTATTTTGTGACACGGAATTGCTTAACGAATAGAATTCTATAAGGTTCTCTTCAGACCTTTGCCCACTATTTGGCCTAAGGATGCAAATTATAAATCTTTATGATTGATTTGTAAAAGGTATGCAGGCTTACATCTCAACATATTAATCATTTTATAAATATATGTAATAATCTGTTCCTTGTACAGATTGTGAATATTTATTCTCTGTGGGAAGTATATATGAATACGAGATAACATTATATCAGTCTTACATCAATATAGAATATCTCATATATCAATATATCATTATATATATTTTATACATCTATATATATCCATATAATCCTTACACTTATATACTTTATCATCTATCATATATAAACCATTGATATATATACATATATATATATTCATATATTTACTCCATATAGATTACTTCATATATCATATGTTTCTCTATATATATGATATTTATAACTATTATTTATCACTTTATATATCATTGATCATATATATTATCATATATTACTTTACACATATCTGATCAGATATATTATCATTTGTTACTTTATATGTATCTGATCATATATAGTAACTTATTCTCTTTAATCTTTCCACCCCACCTATTCTTCTCTCTATTCAGAAATATATAAGTATCTCTTTACTCATCTAAAACTGATCTATTTCTATATATAAGTAATGACCTTATCAAAGTCTTAACCCTTTATTTTAATTTATTTTATTCCTTCCTTTCTTCAGCCATGGAGGTCCTAGCATATATTCCTTTTTATTCTTCCATTCGATTTATATTAGAAGATATTAACTTTTGTTAATAGTTCGATGCTATGCAAATATGTATGTCTGCATTCTTTAGATTTAATCTGATCTCTTTATATGCTCAGAGATTATCTTCTATTTCTGCTCCCGTTTTCTATCCCATATTTTACTTCTTTCCTATGATTTTATCCCCTACTGCTGTAGACGTCATTTCCCCCTTGCCAGCGATTTTTGATAACTTACTTTATTTCCTAATTATCTTATGAAGTGACGATCTGTTTTAGTGACTTGTATCTTCTCTTTTAATTCATATTTTGGGTTTGATTTGTCACGTATACATTGACTTTTCATATTTTGTCTCCTTCTAGAAATAGCACTAACTCCTAATTTTTCCTTTTTAAAGATAAGCCCCCAATGATCGAAGTCTCGGCCTTATTTTATATTGCTTGTTCTTGCCAACAGTCACCTCTATTGAGGAAGGGATGTGGCTCTTTCATCTTTCTTTGCATAACCATTGACCTTTCAATGCCAACCATTGAATACTTTACAGCCTATTGGCTGCTTAAGGAGGATTGATGCTTTTTGTTAGCTTAGATGATGGTAGTTTAGGATTCAATTCTTATTATTTAAAAATCAGATTTAATTACATATGTTGTTTACTTATTTGTTATTTTGTATATTCTATAGTTTATATTTGTGTATTTTATTATATTTATTTTCTATATTAGTTTATATGATTATAATTGTATTATCATTATAATATCATTTGTAGCGATATTCGGATTTGTATTTCATATATTATTATATATGTATTTTGATATTTATTTTATTTTAGTTTCTTTATATTTATATTTATATTTGGATTATAATCATAATATTGTCTTATGATAATTATGATTATAATGGCATTAAATCGCTATTATTTCTTTTTATATTTTTAATATGTATTATATTTATTTACTTGCTTTTTTTTTTAATGCTATAAATCTTAGTGTTGCAATTTCGGGGACATGACAGACCTCCAAAAGCTTGGGCGCCCTTCTTCACTAGGGGTGCCCATCTCCACCATACTTAGCCATTTTTGCCTGATTTTCAACCTTCAAAGTTGACCCTTCATTTTGTGTCTCTTGTTCAATCTGGATTTTGCGGGCGATTGCCAAGTCTGTTGATCTGACAAAGACATCCATTGCGAAGCTGACATAATCCTGATGAGATTGAGCACATTTGCAAACCCTACTGTCTGGATTTAGGCTTCCAAAAGGTTGGGCGCCTTTCTTGACCAAGGGTGCCCAAGTCCTCTAGACTTGAAAATTTTCTGATGTTTTCTTGATTTGCATTCAGCTTCTTGGTTTCAACCCTTTGTTTGACCTTGATTCTCAGATGACTGGTTGATCTAATGGCTGAGCTGATGCAATCACTGTGGAGCTGGAAGGAATTTGATCAACATTGCCTGGGAGCACGAACCCTAATTTTGTCATATGATGCCTTGAAAAGCAGGGCGCCCATCTCCTTCTGGGGTGCCTATGGCTGGCAAACTTAGTTTTTATTCTACAAATTTCAACTTTCTCCTTCATTCCAAGTGCTTGCCTTTTCCTTACTCGTTGGAAACTAAAAATTGACTAAGGCATGAAGGTTTGGGTGCCTAGACTGAGCTGGGGCGCCTGAAGTCTCTAGTGTTAGCCAAAATTTTGCATTTTTCAACTTTCACAACTTCCTTTTGTTTTGCGTGCACGTTCATCTTTTCCCATCTTCTATTTTGTGCTTGAATGTTTGAATTTGACACCTGGCAGCTAACTGACCTCCATTAATGGCCTCAAAGCTCCTGAAATGCTTCTGAAAAAGTAGAATAGACCCACTAGGGCAAAACTGATCTTTTTGTGATTCTGACTGCACCAGCCTGACGAGGAAGTATTTTTGACCAATCAAAATTAGTTTGAACCCTAGAAGTCACACTTTCTATTTTTAGAAAATTTTGCCAACATCCATTTCAAAAGAAACCCAAAAAAACCTTGAAAAAGTTTACTAATTTTAGAAAATTTTTAAAAATAGAAATTTTCCTAAAAAGTAGGGACAAAAAACTGAGATCTGGGTTTTGTAGAATTGGTCGCTTTGAGCAGACCCAAATTATCACATTTTGAAAATTTCAAGTTTTTACCCTCATGCAAGACATGCAAACCCCAATTTTGACCTTTTTGACAAATTTGACAAGACCTTAAAATACTCATTTCTTGAAAATTCTTAAGTGTAGCAAAATTTTTAATTTGGGGTACAACATTTGGCTCTGTCTGGGGACCATGGCGGATACTTACGGCATAGGAGAACCAAAGAATCTCTGGAGTTTTGAGCATAGACTAGTGCCTTATCCATTGGGTATCGAAGTCAACTACATTTCCTAATCACCTATTTGCAAGACTTTCCCTTAGTCACCTATGACAGGACTTCCTAGAATCACCTAATAGTTGGACTTCTCTAAAAATAACCTAAAACAAAACGCCTAATCACCTAAAACACGATAGGACTGTTATGGAAAGGGGAAACACAACATAACAAACACATTACAGAAAGGGGAAACACATCACGAAAACAAAAGAAAATTACTCCATCTCTGAAGATGTCATTTTTACTTGAAAGGCTTTACTTCTCTACTCTTGGGTATCGCAAGAGACAAATCTTCCAGGATGAAGATTCTCATATCCTCATACATCTAGGCAGAGGTACCTTGACAATAGTCAAAATATGGCGCAAGGAAGGAAGTAGGTTCCATTGAGTCACCAACTTTGTTGTCGTTCATCTTCGGGATGTCTTTGTTGTCAATCTTCGGGATGTCTCTGTTGTCGAACTCTTCAAACCAATCGATCGCGTTCCACACCCGATTTCTATAATGTCGTAGATGATCCTTTCTAACCTGGAAATATCCTTTTATTGGCTAATCGATCAACTCCACATCCCCTTTAACACATAGGAGTTCAATTCCCATGTCTTCGGCATTTTTGAGGCCTAAAAAAGTGCCTCTTTTTCAGCTTCAGTGAATTCCAATTGCAGCAATCCTTTAAGGGAGATGATCATTTTCCCTTCTTCTGAACCTGCAGCTGAACAACCCCCACCCAAATGCATTGTCGATAACTTTGTATCCTCTGTCAGTCTACTTTTAGAACAAGCAATGTTCTGGTCTTCAATTCCTATTTCTGATAGCGTCACACAATTACCAGGACCCATTTCTTGATATAGAGTTTGGGCTGGGGAGTTTGGGATTTTCACCACCATGAATTGGGATTTAGGTTCAGGTTCTATCTTGACTCTGCCTTCCTCCATAGGAATGGTTGCAGACGACCAATCTAACTGCATTGCACCACCAAGATCTCTACAGAAGCTCTGGCTCAACATCCCGTAACTGGGTGGAATGTCAGCCACTAGGATGGTCATTTTTATCTTTTTCTCTTGGCAAGCTGCCAGCCTTACTTGAGTGTCCTTCAATTGTCCAACCAACAGTACTAACTCAAACTGAAGTGAATAGCACTCGTTTTGAGTTTCTATGCAAAAGAGTCCCAATACTTTCATCAATTGTAGAGGCATGATGTTGTCTGAGGCTCCTGAATCAATAATGCAATTGCTCAGTTTGAATCCTCCTATATACAAAGATATATAGAAAGGTTTGGGCTTTTCTTGCACTAGCACGGATAATTTGAGCAGTGTAGGCTGAATTGAAGCTTCTTTCTTTACATGTATTATTTTCTCCAGCTACTCAGGATGATCACGAAGGTACTCCAATTGAGAAATCTGCACCTTTGTCTTCATCAAGGAGTCTACAATATCAAAATTTGCTGGAGATGGGTCTTGAGCAACTGCTTCTTTAACTTGTTCTTTAGCTCTCCGCTTCTCTTCTTCCTTTTGTGCTTGCAAGTGCAGAGCACTTGTAAACATAGGCAAAGAGTGTCTTCCGTGATTTGCTGCAAGAGAGTAGTGGCAGAGGAGTCACCATCAAAGTTGTCTGTTTGCGGTAAGACAACATTTGAACTTGGTGTTGGAACGAAACTGGAACTAGGTGCAGCATCAACATATCCTATAATCTAATTCATTCTTAAGTTCTCAGGACACGTAGAACCGGTAAGTTCATCGGTATTATGAAAGGAACAAAATATTGTGTGTGGTGCAACTTCAATTGTTTGTCTTGGTGGAGGTGCTAGCAACCGCGGCCTGTAACTGTTGTAAGGCTGAAAATAATTTCTCCTTCTGATACGGCTATTCAGGTTGATATTGTGATGGTGGTAGTGCATCCATCAATTCTATATGTCTTTGTGCATCCGTCAATTCTGTATGTCTTTCCGTCTTCAAGAAGGCTATCTATGATGGAAGAGCATTTATGAATCAACTCATCAGAATCTCCGTTGATGGATTAAGTGTAAAAAAATTCGTGTAACAAGACGATTAAATCTTGCTACAAACTCCCTCATGGGTTCGTTGTACTCCATCTTTGAATTTGCAAGTTGAGCAAACAACCAATGACTGTCTTCAACAGGCTTGAATCTCGCCAAGAATTTCTCATTCATAGTTGCCCAACTTGTAATAACGCTCGGCTCCAGGTGATTGAACCAGTTAGCAACATTCCCAACAAGAGTCTCAACAAAGAGATACACTGCGATGTCTTCATGTGCCACGTGCAAGATGGCGTAGGCCGTTGAGAAGGTAGAAAGATGATCATCAGGATGTTGAGTTCCATCTCCGTGAAACCGTGGAAAGTGCTTCCTTGACTCTTTAGGTAATTCATGATGTTCCTGCAAAGCCAAAGGTCCAATTTGATTGCCCCAAGGTAATGGGGGTGGACGTCTTAGATTCTATCCAACATTATTGTTGTTATCACCCATTGCTTTTGTTGGATCACGCAATAGGGCGATAGATGGTTATTCTTGTGTCATAAAGCGTAAGCTTTCTTGAAGTTTTATGCCTCATGTCCCATGGTGGGTGCCATAAAACTGTCCGCGTTTTAATTCGCACCTTTGGAATGCGAATTAGAAACGGATAACTATGTGTAGTAACCTGCTCTTCGAATTAGGAGGGGAAGCTCCCTCTTTGTTGATGTTGTTAAAAATAAAGTAAACTAAAACTAATTTGCCTATCTTTTTGTTCAGCTAAGAGCACAAGGTTATAAAACTCAAGTGCCGCAGCTGAGATTTTTTGTTTAAGGAATTTCAACTACGACTAACCTACACTAATGATGTTTCTAATTTCTCAAGTAAACGCAGAGAAAGAGAATTAGAAATGGACAAAGTTTGATTCTCTGACAAAATACTTAAATAAACTCTTCCTCCAACATACATCTACTTACTTTCAATGCAAGCTGAAAATAGAGATTGTATAAGCATAACACAATAAACGGAAATTTGAGACCTTATATCAAGGCAGCAAAGCAGACACAAGACTTTATTTTCTCAAACTTCAAGAACTAAAGATTACACTTTTGGGACAACAAGATTGTAGCAAAATAGGCTTACAGTTTAGCCATCAAACCATAATACATTGACATAAGACACATGCACTGAACAAGAATTTGCAGCTAAAGAGGCTTGCAAACTTGCTCTTACACAAAGTGAACTGACACTGAATAACAACTTGCTGCATTACAGGCTCGCAATTTGCTATCACAATAACCGTTAAGAAAAACAATGAGCAAATGCTCTTATTTATAGACAAGCAGAGGAGTAGGGAACCCTAAAATCTCCTTGCTTTTACAACTATGGCTTGCTCAACAAGCAAGCTTTATTTCTAAAACTAAAGAAGATAACATCTAACACTTAAGAAAGCAGGAAAAATAGGAAATGCCAACTATTACATTTTATCTTCTTTCTCTTATTCAAAGAATAGATAAAAATTGTTTCGAGAATAGAAAGAAAGCGGAAGGAATGTTTCTAGAAGAAAGCTGCTTGAAACCTTGTCCACATCTTGCCAAAAAGCTAATTTATTTCTTGATTTTAAGTGGAGAGTGCCGCTGAAAGTAGAATGCTGATCTGCTTTGAAAAAACAATTTCTTTAGAAAAAGCTGGGACTTGGGTTTTGTAGAAAATCACATTCTAGAGAAACCCAGATGCTCAAAAATTGAAAAAGCAAAATCTATCCTAAAAAAGTGGCCAAAAAGCAGTTTCTAGAAGAGGGAAAATTTTCTCAATGTTGAAGAGGATGAAAAAGCGAAGAGACCCATGTGATAAAAAATTAAAATGGAAAAAGCTGAGTGGTTGTTTTGAAAAAGCAACGCCTTAGAAGTTTGGAGCACGAAAAAGCATGTCGTTTGGGTCTTCAAATCTTCGTTGAGAGAAAAGGGAAAATCTTCTTGCTCTGGACGCCAACTTGCCATAATGAATAATGAAAGGAAAAAGCTCTCTTTAAATAAGATGAGGTTTGAGTGAATTTGCTTTCTTTTTGCTTTAAATCCTTTGGAACTTATCCTGAGTAGGTTCATCAAACGTAGACATTGTTTGGAATGTTGGAGGATGAAACTTGAAAATTTAACTAAGGTATGAATTCTTGGGTGCCTTGGGGCGCTTTTGCTTGGCAGACTTAGCCAAATTTTCAACATTTTCAACATTTTCAACTTTTTTTGCTTGATTTTAACTTCTGTTTGATCTTCGATTTCTGGATGCTCAGAGGACCCTGTGAATTGATGGAGTGATCCATCACTAAGCCTAACTAATTTTGAGAAGATTATCCTGGAGGCAACTTTGGATAAAAACATTATTTAACCCCTCAAAAAGCTGGGTACCCTTGGCTACCTGGGGTGCCCATGATCACCAGTGTTAAGTCATTTTTCTTAAAATTTCAACTTTCTGTGTTTTCTCATCCCCAGTTTAGCTTTGACTTCTGGCCTCCAGATTGATCCTATGGACAGGCTGAATGATCCATTATGGAGCTTGATTGAATTTGGCGAGATTGTTCTGGAGGCAATTTTTGAGAAAGACATCATCTGGACCCTCAAAATCATGGGCGCCTCTCTCTGGGGTGCCCATCTTTACCAGACAGCCATTTTTATGGTTTTGAAGTCCTTGCTTGCTTCCCTTGATCTTCTGATGATTTCGTGATTCCGGGAACTAGACTAATCTGATTGACTGGTTGACTGTTTCGTTGGATAGCTTGGCTGAATTTGATGAGGTGATCTTGGAGACTGTAACTGCAAACACTGTCATTTGAGGCCTCAAAATCTTGGGCGTCCTTGTTTTGGGGCACCCATCTCTACCAGACTTCAAGACATTTTTTCATGTTTTCGAGATTTCAAGCTCATCTCCTCACCTTTAGAAGATCTTGCCATTTTGGATGATCTAGATGTCTGATGGACTGATGGTTGGACTCGTCACGGAGCAGAGAAGATTCTAAGAGGGGTCTTCTGGAAGCGTTGACTTGTGAAAACTGAATCTCAAGGGTCAAAAGCTTGGGCGCCCTTCTTGACTGGAGGCACCCAGCTTCACCAGATTCAGTTTATTTCTTGGATTTTCCACTTTTCTTTTGACTTCAGATATTCTATGTCATGTCCCCATTTTTGGCGAGCATCAGTGATCGTGAGATTGGCCTATCATGAGACCCTCGTAGGCTGACAGAGTGGTTAGAGGGTCGTTTCGGAGCTTGGCTCAGCGTCGGATTGGCAGTATTGATCAATTGGCTTTCGTTTGGGCTCGATCGGAGACATTTTGCAGAATTGCTATTTTTTAGCAGTTCTTGGCAGGCAGAGTGGGACCACTGCTATTTTTAGCAGTTTGGCTATGGCGGCATCAGGAATCACTTCAGAGTTCGTCAGCATCAGACGGATCGGTCATCGGGTTAGAAACGAGGAAGATATTAATATTTAATGACATTTATTAAATATTAATTAATGAATGATTATAATATAAAGTTATAATTTAAAATTATAACTTAAGTGATTTCTCACTGAGGGGTGCGCCCAACATTAAAAGGGGGCCAGTTTGTGAATTAAATTATTATAAAATATTTTGGCTGAGAACTATTGAAAATAAAAAGAATTAAATTGTCAAATATATTAAAATTCCCTATTATTAAAGGGTTTTGCCTTGAAAGTTGAGCATTATGACATTTATGAATTGAAAATTGATCAGGCTTTGCCAGAGAGCGGAGACCTTAGGGTTTCATCTCGAATTCGTTGGAGAACGAGCCATCTCCATTGAATCAGTTCAGAGGGTGTGAGATATCACCCGATTTACTGCCAGTTGTGAGATTTCTTCATTCAGAAGAAGTTACAGAGCTTCAGAGAATTCATTGACTTCACATGAAATAGACATTTAGGGTTTGACAGACATTCTGTTCATTTGGGAAGCTATTGCAAATCTAGGCGCTTATCTCATTGATGTTCTGGAGGCTTAAGAAAGAAGCCGTACAAATCCATTTAATGCATGCAGCAGGCCGTACTTCTGTACCAGGGCCGTACCAATCCATTTGAAGCATAGTTATCAAGGGTGCTTTTGCCAGGGGTTTGATTCAGAGTATATTCATTCATCAAGGCGCACTTTCCATAGAGATCTTGAGAAACTTGAAGGAGCCGTACAAGATATTTATTGCTGCTGTGTAGAATCAGGCCGTACCAGCTGTGTACTTGGCCGTACTACCTTCAAAGGACGTGTTTCTTCATTGTGGTCAAGACGTCTCCTTTTTGGCTTGTTACCTTCATTCAACTTTGGCGCCTAGGAGTCTGGAGTCATCCGCAATTACCAGACAGAGGGAGAAGAATATGCTTGTTGCAGCCGTACCATATATACCAGATCATTTAATGCTGTCTCAGAAATCAGGTTTTTAAATATTTGTTGCCTTTTCCTTTGCATGTTATCAGAACTCCATTGTAATCGTCTCAGAAGTATAATAGAATATTTGGCAACATTATTATCAGTAGATTTCACAGTTTCTGGAGTATTTAGAATTTATTTAGATTTTACATCATTTATGTGCAAAATCGCCTTCATCTTTATTTATGCAAAAACGTCAAAAAACAACACAAAAACCTAAAACGTCAGAAAACCTTTAAAAAACAATCAGAGACAGAAAAAGGGGAAACTAGGGTTTCTACAGTGGTATCAGAGCTAAATCCTGCCATCCTGAGGGTTTAGCCGTCTTCTGCAGCCGGAACAGTTAGGGTTTTACCAGGCATCATTTCTTCAGGCGAGCTTTGGTTGACAGGTAACAGGGTTTGATCTGGCAGCCGGGAAACATGGCTGACAGAACTGATAGAACAGTTGATCTTAGAACAGAGTTTGCTCACAATGACAGAGGTCAGAACCGTGCAGAGGTCTTGCATGCACTCAGAGAACTTAGTGCAGGTCAACGGCGGTCAAATGGTGTATTACAGCAGGTGGCAGTTGCACTTCAGAGACTGGATACTCCGAGGAGATCGTCACCACCTTGTGACGATGACAGAAGTGTTACAGGTTCGCGGAGAGCTCCTAGGTCAGTGTCATGGACAGCGGATAGGCCTACGAGGCCCACCTTCACGAGACAGGAGCCCGTTGAGGATATAGCAGGTGGAAGGTATGAGGGTTTGTTCGCCGGCACACTTAGGGCAGCGAACAATGAGTGGCAGTTAGAATCACCTGAGATTAGTGGGAGGATTACCATTGACAGGACACCGCAGAGCACAGAAGGAGAAGTGATTGGCATGTTTCGGGAGTATAGCAATTTACCTCAGAAGATTAAAGAAAAACTTTCTTTCGTGAGTTACGTGGATGTGCACCCGAGTCTTTGCCATAAGACGGAGTTCGCAAAACAGAAATATCTTACTATAGCTCGCGAATTGATTACACCTGGAAAGGACCGAGAATCTACATCTAAGGATAATACCACTTTCCGTCAAAATGATTTGATATCTTCAGTTTCCTATGAAGAGGGCAGAAATTTATATGATGAATTTGGTAGAAGTGCTGATTGGGTTCGTGAACACACTAGCACGGCTATGAGTAATGATCTACCTACTTCGTCCATGCAAGAGGTGACTCGAGAAATTTCTATGATGGAGGCCACTTCTGATTTTTATAACAGCAATGGTGAGATTTTGCGTGAGCATGATATAACAGCTGTTTCAGAGGTGCAAAGTAACCCTGTTGAGTCGTCACGTGAAGAGACTCCAGAGTTGGATACTACAGATGCAGTTGGTATTGAGAATTTGTGTTATGACGAGTCTGATTTTTCGGATCAGACCTCTGAAAACCAGCTAGAGGATTCATATGTTGATATGGAATCCCAGGATCATGCGTTGGATGAGCATGCAGTTACTTGGGAAGTAGAAGCGTGTGAAGATACTGTCAGACCAGCAACTTCTACCGTACCAGTTGAGCCATCCTTTGAGGTACAGAGCAGCAGTACCTTAGATGTTGAGGTGTGCGTGGTTGAGAGCACACACGATGCTGTAGATCATGAGGTGAGCGATGACGAATCAGCGTCATATCATAGTGCATATGGTGAACCGGAAATCTTGTATGGGGATCGTAAGTTTCAGAATCCTCATCATTTGGTTGGGCAACTACATGTGGATGACACTATGATTGCTACCGCCCTTGAGCATTTCGACGTTGCTCGTCAGATGTTGACTACCTACAGTTGGAGTCCTTCTTCGATAGATGAGCACAGTGATAGTGGTTTTTCCCTTGCAGTGCTACATGCACTCCGAGAAGCAATTGGAACGATGAAACAAAATTATTTAAAACTACTAGCAGACAGGGATTTCCTTCTCGAGTGGGATTGCATTTGTTATGATGCATGGAAGGGAAAAGAGGAGCGGATCGCTGAGCTCACTCATGAGCGTGAGGTGACTATGGATTCATTGCAGAGCACCCAGTTGGCTCTTCGAGAGTCACAGTTACAGATTGAGAGGCTTACTGTGGCGTTGAGGTTAGCACAGTCTTCACCACCTTTGGATATCGTTCAGTCTTGCATGGCAGCGGTTGGTGAGGAGTATACACCCATGGTTCATAGCCGAGAGGGAGATGTTGAGGATGTGGTTACATCCAGCACGGTCACAGGAGCAGTTGATACGGGTAGGATGAGTGCACTTGATGAGAGTAGCAGTGAGTCTCGCATTGCACCCGGTTCTCATGAGATTAGTCCCGTGATAGGTGATGCAGGGCAGATCATTGATAGTTCCTGTGACATGGTTGTTGATACACTGGAGAGTTGTGTGACAACCCTTGACACTTGTACATCTTCACAGCAGATATTCAGAGTCTCATCCAGTTGGGAGATTGGTACTCGTGTTGATTTGTTTCCCTCTCCTGGAAGCAAATCAATCTTTTCATTTGATGCAGTTGACTATGATCAGCAGCTGGTTGAGCCGAGTCAGGAGTACAATTCATTTTATTATTCCAGCGACTCCGAGAAGGATGATTCAGATCAGGATGGAGTGATTGTGCAGTTTGTGAACAATCCATTATTTGAATTTGATGGTGGTTTGGTCTATGATAATCCACTCTTCGAGTTGGAGGCTGATCGTACTCTTGATACTAGTTCCAGGTTGGGTGATGATCGTAGTATTTGGGATTGTTCCAGTGCATTGCAATTCCAAACCAAACTCACAGAGGAGTTCAATGAGGTGTACACGGTGAGGAGTGCTTACAGTTTTGTCTTTGATCCACCTGTTGTAACAACCTATCCAGTCTACGGTTTTAAAAATTCAACCATCTATCGGTTTCAGCCGAAGAACAACTAACTTGTTTTCATTCTAGGGTTTCCAAATCGTTTCAACTAACTTCTAAGTTTTCAGTTTCAGCTGAAAAGTAACATCTATCTGATTCCATCAACTAACTCACAGAAGATTAAACTAAATAACTGTCAAACTAAGGAAAGGAAATAACTCCTCTTTATTCAATAACTAATTTCAAATCTTTCATTTCAGCTGAATGATACAAGTAACTGTCTAACTAATTAACTGTAGATTATTACAATGTACATTTAACATATATGAATGTCATTCATTGCATAAATGAAAGTAAGCTTAAAAAGCATTGCATGTACCTGGAATTATGAGAGAGGAAGAAATGCATTTGACATCATCATCTTGCTATTATACTTGGCTTCTTTAGCAATGAGGGAAAGAGAATTATCATCAGGGGCTTTACCGCCCAACCAAGACCTACTGGTCTCCCGAGTTTCTTCAACTGAAGAACCCGCCCTTCACGAGGGTAATCAACATGGATCAATTTATCATCATGTCTCTGAGCCTGATGTCCACGAACCTATACTACTGATCGATCCTTCCTCTATAGGTACCTCCTATCAGAAGAATCATCCTGATCAGAGTATATCTGGCCATGGAAGCTGACATTGCCGAACGGGCATCTACCTTGGCCAAGGATTTTTAATTAATTATTTGTGGCATCACTGTGCCGACAGCACGCATCCTTGCTCGACATGGCAACTCTTAGATTAAGTTTCTTATTTCTTGCATTATTAAGAAGTATCACTCTTCCCTATGGTTCATAACTTAGGAATTTATTGTTAATATCTTATCATAAATGATATGCTTTCATCTTAAAAGAAAGAGAGGGAGATTAGGTATATAAGCTTTCTCTTCATATTATATTCGGTTAGATCTTAACCCTCGCGAAAATGTATTAGGATGAATTCAGCTAAACACAATCCAAATCTTAATTAGATTTTAAGTATTTTCCAAGAAATTCCCAAAACAATCAGGGGAGTAAAGACAGGTCTAAACACAGACAGCAGATAAGAAAAACAAGGATTAGGTTCCATCAGTCAAATGACTACAATTCAATTGTTATAAATTAAAGGAAGAGAAGTATTTTGAGCTAATCTAGTAACAAGAAGATGTACGATTCCAGACTGGTGACGCTAGTCAGCGGCAACAAAATTATGTATCCAGATTTATTTATCGATATCTAACAAAGAGAAGGTTAAACCCGTTACTTGCGTGAGTAAAGGAGTTGGATATTGAATACAATGCTCTTCACTTCGGTCTTCAAGAGAGCACCGACGCTTCTAGATGAGAGTGAAGTCCCACGCGTGAGACAATATATCAACTCCACTCCTCTGGTTTGATGACACGAAGACCAAAACTCCAATCGCAAATGATTTCCAATAACAACTCAAAGATCTTGGCATGTTAAAGGTATACTCTTACCAGACCGAACTACAAAAGACGGTGCAGATTTTGAACATGGCAGAGAAGATTTTTCTAAGAGTTTTCCAAGAAGACTGGGTTATTCACAGAATTCAGATGACCCTGTTAATCATAAAAGTGACTACCAAATTTGGAACAAGGCTCTTATCAGTTGAGTTTAGAAAGGGAAAAGAAATCCCTTACCAATTTAAATGTTTCAGAACTAGGTTTGAGATTAAGTGAGTTTCCAGTTCACTACCGAATAACCACAATTATAAAATGTTTCCACGGTTGGAAATTCGAATGGATGTAATGCTTCTCAATTTAGATGAATTGATCTCAGAAAATTGATGGTTAAGGTTACAGGATGCCCTTGACGGAGTCTAACTCAAAAACAAAGTAAAATAAAGATTCAATTCAACAACATGACTCTACATCTTGCAGGAGACGGAAAAAATATAGCCGAAGACATAGTCTGGTCACACCAATTAAAATGGTTTCTCATAACCAAACTTTACCAGAGCAAGGGCATTCTTAACTTTAACAGAAAGAATTTTTAATGTAAACTCATAAATAACATTCCAAACAAATTTCAAAGAAAATATCAACTAATTGTTCTCAACGTGCCTGGTCACTCGTCTGAAGCTTGGCTATGTAGAGAATCCCTTGCTATCTACTGGTCGCTCAAACAACACCTACAGCTTCATCGATATACCCAGATTATTATTCGACTCCTTGTCGGCTTGATTCAAGCTAGTTTTCCCTACGCTGGCCAGACGATGATGGGCTCCTTTGGATGAAATTGTCAGAAACTGACGGAGTAGACGAAAATTAAAATAAATAGAAATTGGAACCCAATCCTTGGCGGAAGAATTATAATGGGCCTTCAACAGACAGAGAAGAGTTCAGTTTTTCCCAAAAATCTTGAGATAAAGAATGAAGACAAGGGAATTTTCCCCGTGATTTTCCCCTTTTTCCTTTCAAAAGACTGACCAACGATATATGAGTTCGTCCTTCCCCCTCCATTCTGGAATCTATTGAGACGTCTTGAATTCCCGGCGTTAGACATCTTGAATTCCCGGCGTTACAAAAATGGAGTGGCTAGGTGCTCTGCCTCCGCAGAACCGACGGCATTAACCCACACGACTCGAAATTTGCATGAGACGTTACAAGAGATTGTTATCAATTTTCTTCTATTTATTTATATAAGCACTTTATTAATGTATTGCTTTAAATTCCTTCGGTTTCATTAAGGAGTGCTCTACTAGCAAACCCGACGGCTCACTCCCACACATAATCAAGCCTCAATAATATTTATCAAATTTTATTATTTAATTTATTTTGCTTTATTAATAGCAAATCTCTTCTTTTGATTATAATTAAAATACCTTTGATAAGTATTTCTTTTAATTTCGACTTACAAATCAATATTTATTATTTAGACCAAGGCCAAGGTTATGTCGTTGCATTGTCATACACTACCCAGAGTTTGATGACAAATAGATTCTTGTCAACTACGTCCTCTCCCTGACGATATTTCCCTTTCTCTCCTGGTGTCAACGATCCTGCATCCACTGACAAGGATTAGGGTTAGATCGTTCTCAACGGCTAAATAGTATGGATTTGAATTAAATATCATGATCTCTTTCAATTTCATATGAACAATAATTTCACTTGCAAAATAAAGAGTTCGTTAACATTTCAGTTACGATAAAAGAACGACTATTGCATTCTCAACGTCATAATCACTTGAAAGCAGTTATTTGCAACTGACATTACATTTGAAATACATAACCAACATACAATCTCAATGTAAGGGATGTAACACCTGTACATGATTCATATTCGATGCACGACACTTGTGCACAGGGTGATTCTCTCGGTACAGTTGAGGGGAGTAATTCATTACTGTGTGCAGAGTTACCATCTTCACAAGATGGGGTTGGCAGCTGCAGGTACTTGACTCAGCAGTTTGCGGGGTATTACTTGCAGGGACAGCAGTCCGTTTTACATCATGCCAATATGTATTTGACAGGGCTTGATAATTCTATGTCGCAGACTTTTCATATGAGTACATGGTTTCAGGGCGACTATGGTGTTAGTCGGCATGATGGTTTGGACAGTTATCACATCCATGAGTATTTAGCAGAAGACAGGGAGAGATTCAGGACAGTAGATGCTTCTAGAAGTTTTTATCTCTGCATGACGGATGGATGTGGATTCAGATTGTATTGGGATCCCGGTAGTGATAGCTTTGGCATCGAGTATGGGATGGGTCCCAATGGGTTACTTCACTATTCTCAGCATGGTGAAGTTGGAGGCAGTAGAGCGCAGTGGCAGCCTAAGGAGGACCGTCACGACAGATTTTCACTCTGGGTTTGGAATCCAGGCATTGATTGCGCAGTTGAGTTTGATGATGCTACAGGAGTTAGTTCGAGATGTGTGGGACATTACACAGTTTTCCTTTTTGGGCCTTCCGAGGATTGGACTTTGTTTGTAGTGGAGATTGCTTGGGGTCAAGCAATTTTAGGGAAGGGCGGACTGTCATGTCCCCATTTTTGGCGAGCATCAGTGATCGTGAGATTGGCCTATCATGAGACCCTCGTAGGCTGACAGAGTGGTTAGAGGGTCGTTTCGGAGCTTGGCTCAGCGTCGGATTGGCAGTATTGATCAATTGGCTTTCGTTTGGGCTCGATCGGAGACATTTTGCAGAATTGCTATTTTTTAGCAGTTCCTGGCAGGCAGAGTGGGACCACTGCTATTTTTAGCAATTTGGCTGTGGCGGCATCAGGAATCACTTCAGAGTTCGTCAGCATCAGACGGATCGGTCATCGGGTTAGAAACGAGGAAGATATTAATATTTAATGACATTTATTAAATATTAATTAATGAATGATTATAATATAAAGTTATAATTTAAAATTATAACTTAAGTGATTTCTCACTGAGGGGTGCGCCCAACATTAAAAGGGGGCCAGTTTGTGAATTAAATTATTATAAAATATTTTGGCTGAGAACTATTGAAAATAAAAAGAATTAAATTGTCAAATATATTAAAATTCCCTATTATTAAAGGGTTTTGCCTTGAAAGTTGAGCATTATGACATTTATGAATTGAAAATTGATCAAGCTTTGCCAGAGAGCGGAGACCTTAGGGTTTCATCTCGAATTCGTTGGAGAACGAGCCATCTCCATTGAATCAGTTCAGAGGGTGTGAGATATCACCCGATTTACTGCCAGTTGTGAGATTTCTTCATTCAGAAGAAGTTACAGAGCTTCAGAGAATTCATTGACTTCACAGGAAATAGACATTCAGGGTTTGACAGACATTCTGTTCATTTGGGAAGCTATTGCAAATCTAGGCGCTTATCTCATTGTTCTGGAGGCTTAAGAAAGAAGCCGTACAAATCCATTTAATGCATGCAGCAGGCCGTACTTCTGTACCAGGGCCGTACCAATCCATTTGAAGCATAGTTATCAAGGGTGCTTTTGCCAGGGGTTTGATTCAGAGTATATTCATTCATCAAGGCGCACTTTCCATAGAGATCTTGAGAAACTTGAAGGAGCCGTACAAGATATTTATTGCTGCTTTGTAGAATCAGGCCGTACCAGCTGTGTACTTGGCCGTACTACCTTCAAAGGACGTGTTTCTTCATTGTGGTCAAGACGTCTCCTTTTTGGCTTGTTACCTTCATTCAACTTTGGCGCCTAGGAGTCTGGAGTCATCCGCAATTACCAGACAGAGGGAGAAGAATATGCTTGTTGCAGCCGTACCATATATACCAGATCATTTAATGCTGTCTCAGAAATCAGGTTTTTAAATATTTGTTGCCTTTTCCTTTGCATGTTATCAGAACTCCATTGTAATCGTCTCAGAAGTATAATAGAATATCTGGCAACATTATTATCAGTAGATTTCACAGTTTCTGGAGTATTTAGAATTTATTTAGATTTTACATCATTTATGTGCAAAATCGCCTTCATCTTTATTTATGCAAAAACGTCAAAAAACAACACAAAAACCTAAAACGTCAGAAAACCTTCAAAAAACAATCAGAGACAGAAAAAGGGGAAACTAGGGTTTCTACATTCTACCTAAATTTCTCTGTGTTCTATCTTCAATATCTGATGACTGGCAACTCCGATTGATGTGCTGATGGTTGCGTTGGCAAGATGCTTCAAAACTGATGAGATCATGCTAGAGGTGTCGTTGGAAAATTCATTTGTTTGGACCTCTAAAAGCTTGGGCGCCTTCTTTACCAGGGGCTCCCATCTCCACCATACTTGGCCATTTTTGCCTGATTTTCAACCTTCAAAGTTGACCCTTCATTCTGTGTCTCTTGTTCAATCTAGATTTTGCGGGTGATTGCCAAGTCTGTTGATCTGACAGAGACATCCATTGCGAAGCTGATAAAATCCTAACGAGATTGAGCACGTTTGCAAACCCTACTGGTTGGATTTAGGCTTCCAAAAGGCTGGGCGCCCTTCTTGACCATGGGCGCCCAAGTCCTCCAGACTTAGAAAATTTTCTGATGTTTTCTTGATTTGCATTCTGCTTCTTCGTTTCAACCCTTTGTTTGACCTTGATTCCCGTATGACTGGTTGATCTGATGGCTAAGCTAATGGAATCACTGCGGAGCTGGAAGGAATCTAATCAACATTGCCTAGGAGCACGAACCCTAATTCTGTCATCTGATGCCTTGAAAAGCAGGGCACCCATCTTCTTCTAGGGTGCCTATGGCTGGTAGTCTTAGTTTTTATTTTGCAAATTTCCACTTTCTCCTTCATTCCAAGTGCTTTCCTTTGCCTTACTCGTTGGAAATTGAAAATTGACTAAGGCATGAAGGTTTGGGTGCCTAGACTGAGCTGGGGCACCTGAAGTCTCCAGTGTTAGCAAAATTTTTGCATTTTTCAACTTTCACAGCTTCCTTTTTTTCTGCGTGCACGTTCATCTTTTCCTATCTTTTGTTCTGTGCTTGAATGTTTGAATCTAACACTTGGCAGCTGACTGACCTCCATTAATGGCCTCAGAGCTCTTGAAATGCTTCTGAAAAAGCAGAATAGACCCAGTAGGGTAAAACTGTTCTTTTTGTGATTCTGACTGCACCAGCTTGATGAGGAAGTATTTTTGACCAATCAAAATTAGTTTGAACCCTAGAAGCATACTTTCTATTTTTAGAAAAATTTTCCAGCATCCATTTCAAAAGAAACCCATAAAAAGTTACTATTTTTAGAAAGTTTTTAAAAATAACAATATATCTAAAAAGTAGGGATGAAAAACCGAGATTTGGGTTTTGTAGAAATGGTCGCTTTGAGCATACCCAGATCGTCAGATTTTGAAAATTTCAAGTTTTTACCCCTCATGCAAGACATGCAAACCCCAATTTTGACCTTTTTGACAAATTTGACAAGACCTTTACTCATTTCTTCAAAATGCCTAAGTGTCACAAAATTTTTAATTTGGGGTACAATAGGGAATTAGGAGGAAGTGAACTCTCTGTGCAAGCAGAATTAGGAGATTGATGCTAAAATGTTTGTACTTGAAGGAGAGAATTTGTCTTCATTTTCCTCATTGATCGAGGAGACTTTGTAAAGACTTTTGGAGTAGAATTGGAGGATCGTGTAGTGTTCCACCACTCTGCTGATTTGTTTTCACTGAGTTTTGTAGGTCTGATTTTTTTTTTAGTTTATTTCTTCCTTCTTGTCTTTGAGTTTCTTTGCCAATAATGCTAAAAAGGTACCAACAAGCATATACATACAATGGAAACTTCAAATAAAGTAAACCACTGAAATAACCTTGAGTACATTGCTCAATTTAGTGGCCAAATATGATTTCTTTATTACATAATAAGATGCATACAACATATAACTTACATCAGATTTAAAGCGAAATATATCTTATACAAACTTTAATTTACAACCATACAACACTGTGAATAGTAATTTGCGACAGTAACAAACCCCAATAAATTGCTCACACCAGCTGAAATACAAACTTCTCCACTCTAAATCCGGTATGGGAGGCCTCCTAGGACTAGGGCGCCCCTTTTTGGAGTGATAGCAGCCTCTTAAGAGAGGCGTTTTCTTTATTTTTGCTGATGAAACCCTCAAGAGAGGGACGGCTAGCTGTAGCTTCACAAATCAGTCCAAAAATGCTTCAAAATGCAAGCAACCCTTAGCAAAACAATGTTGAAGTCGATGGCTGTCAATCCCACTCAGAAATTAGCTCAAAAACTTTGCCAATCAGCTCTTAATGTCACCAAATGTGCATTCAAATTCAACCCAACAACTTTAATGTGGTGTTTCGCACCCTCAAATAGCTCCAAATGAAAAACCAAGCCCCCTCTAGGCTTTCTCACTGCAAGAAATCAGGAAAGCCTAGCCTCCCTCTTCCTCCAAAACCAAACTCCCAAGTCAATGAAGCAAAATTACCAAATGCATGAAGAGGGTCGAACTTCTTCTCATGATATTTATAATTTAACATTGAAAACACTATTCATAAAAGTGAGCACTATTCGCTTAAGTTATAACATTTTTCACTTTATGAATGAATAGTAACTGAAAAATATAAAGTGACCCCTTCATTTTAAAGACACATGGTTCTGTTGGTGTACGTTTTATCATCCACCGAACACACAGAATAAAATGTCCAAAGACACTCTATCCTCTCTTGAAAAACCACCGCGTATGCTAAGATTGCAAGAAGATCATATGGCGATTCCAAGGTTTCTTTAGTAGGGTCTCGACGTGTGGATAAGCTCAATGGCCATTGTGATATGCTGGTAATAAACAAGGGGACTTACGTAAGAAAATCTTCACAAGTTCAGGACTTAGGGAATTTATCATTAAAGGCTCTCGATTAGGACTTTCGATGGATCTCAAAAAAATGGCAAAAGGATAGGGTTCAGGAGAATCTAGTCTAAGCCTAAGAACTCAAGAGACAATAAGGATTCGGTGAAGGGAATAAACCACACTTTGTTTCGCCTCCTGCAGGACAACATACGCAAAATGGGTGCAATCTTCAAGGGGTTGTGAGAATAATTTTCAAACCTCGAATGAGGCTGAAGTTAAGTTTCCACAATTAAGAGCTCAGGCTAACATTACGCATCGAATGCAAATCATCCATTCGAAGAAAGTATGAGCTACACTTCACCATTGAATCAATACAATCAATCTCTCATTCAATTAACCAACTTTCAAAACAAATTCTACCTAATCTAACTTTAACTCTAATCTATGGCGGAAGCTAATATGCAACCTCGCTTACTATTTGACAATAAGAAGTTATTCAAGGCAAATCATGCTCAAGAGCTTTTATTATTCAAAATAGTCTCAATGCGACAATTTCATATTCTGTCTCCACACAAATGAAATGAGAGAGCATCAGTTTATATAGAGCTCCAAAAATGAAATGGAGGGCCGAGATTAAAACAAGATTAACGGCCAAGATTATTACAACCAAACCCTAATTAGGGTTTCCCAAAATAACAAGATTTATCAACTAGAAATCAATTAGAAAAGTGGCAGTTCCAGCTATTATCTAGGAGAGGCATCCTTATCCATCTGAGCAGCATTGTGCTTGGCGAATCTGGACACTACGGCAATGACTTCCTCCATCGTGACAGGTGGCAACATGTTGATCCGGAATTCAAGTCCGTCCAACTTCTCAGCACATTTAGCAAAAGTACCTTCCCAATCTGCCTCCTGCTTCTCAAAATCCTTTCGAATGGATGAGAGTCTTGCCACTCTCGCAAAGTCCTGTCTCAAGAATGGTCCAGTGGTTGAGAAGAAAGTTTCTTGAACTTTATGCTTCAATCTCTCCAACTGCATGTCGTTCTCCCGGATGACTTCACGGTCGAACACTTCTGTAGTTGTTATGTAAATCTTCTCCTGGATTTTCCTGACCTGTTCTTCAATTCCAAGCCCATCTACTTTTGCCTTCTCCAAGACCTCTTCTCGTATAGTCACTGCCCAAAACCAATGATGAAAATCATATGCTGCCCCTGCAGCAATCACTCTTTTATCAACCAACTCCTCTCTCGGAGTGCTCTTCAAGATTCTAAGGCTTGGAATAAGCCTTTCTTGCATATCCGGGATACCTTCCCATGCCTCCGCCATGTCCATCAGTCTAGAAAGAAATGAAGAGGTTCGTCCATAAGCAAGTGCCAACTTCTCCATGAACAAGGCCGCTTCTGTGCCTTCACTTGCCATCCAGTCTTGAGCTTCCCTGGCCGTCACCATTCCGTGCTCGACGTCCTTAGTCATCTCTTGTGATGAATTGAGGAGAGGAGGAACAGTCGCATTGCCCCTGATCAAGTGGCTGGGTCAAATGCTGTATATATTCCTTAAGACGTTCGACCTCTTTCTTATACTCCTTCTTCTTAGCCACTTCTTTCTCCAGTCTCGCTTTAATGGTCGAGACGGAATTATCTAACTATTCCACTTCTTGACCTTTCGAGGTCGGGCCAAGGTCAACGGTGGTTATAGCATACTCCTGAGGAGCGATTTCGTCTTGTGGCTTGTCCACCGTAGGTACTGCAATATGCACGGAATGGTTGCCTGTCTCATTCCTCTGAATGGTGGAGAACTTCTTGGCAGGCTTCTTGGTTGCAACTTGCTCTAGCCTTGCCAAGAAATCGGCAGTATCATCCTCCTCTTCCTGGGCTTCTGCAGGTACCTGGATCTTCATTCTTTCTAACAGCCAGTCTGGAATGGTCGACTACTCAATCCCATCCTCTACCTGGACCTCTTCTTCATTCGGAACATCCATAACTTCCCTGAGAGTGGAAATCATTCCCTCTTCGAAGTCATTGTTCCGAGCTTCGATCTCATTGTCTGAACCCAAAATTTCTGTGCCCGTAGGTGACAAGGGCTCTTCATCATCTAGTTGAATAGGTTCATCATTTATTTCCTGAGCTGCAGGAGGTTCAAGCATTTCTACCAAGGAATCGTCGATAGTAGCTACCAACTCGTCAATATTCCTAGATACCTTTGACCGAGAAGGTTCTCCCTTATGCCTCTTGGAAATAGGCTCAGCACTTGGCATTATTTCTTTTCTTTTCTCTCCAATCCCGACCAAGTCTTGATGGGATGCACCAGCATTAGAAGAATATGACTCTGATTTGCTCAACAGGTCATATGTGAGCGTGATTCCTTTTTGTCTCAATTCTTGGGCGTGGTAATCAACTCACCATTGAGAATACTTAGTTACTGGCCTCATTAGGGTTGCCAGGTCTGCGTGCTCCGGTTCTGACCATTTCACTGGAGGAAGAGGTCGGCTTTCCTCAAAGCGTGGCTGGACGTGGTTTCCATCATCTTGTAGCTGGTCAGGCACTCGGCAGAACTCAATTGTCCTCATGAAATCTAGTGGCATCCTGGACCACATTTTCCGTCTGACCTCGTACTCATCTGCAACATTTGCCCAGAATCCTCCAATTCCATCCTGTGCTTGTACTTTCTCCCTTCCACTGTCCGAATGTTATGGTGCGGGTCAAAGTTGACCCTGGACTTGTAAGCCGTGAAAGGATACCATTGGATCTCCAATCTTGCACTTTCAGTTGCCTGTGCTGATGGACAATATTCTAACATATTCCCGATGAAGAATGGGAATGTGACGGACGCCTTATTGGATGGCCTCTGAATATTCTGATACTCTTCTAATTGTCTCAAAACCTCGAGCAATATCATCCGATTGGTCGGATAGATGGGTAATTTATAGGGATTTCCAGTGAATCCCTGGATCCTGACATATGTGAATTTCGGGAACTGGATGAACCAAGACCCGTATTTGCTGATAAGACTTTTCGCTTCATGGCTCAGCCTCTGATGCACTCCTCCTTGAAGCTTTCTGGTAATGTGCATTAGGAATGCATCATGCACCCTCCTGAAGTGAGTCTTCTCCTTCAATTGGAGCTGTGAATAACAGTCGTAAGGCCTGAGCTCGTTCTCCCTGTTGCCAATTTTGCCCTTGCAGATCAATCCTGGATACTTGTATGATCTGGCCAACAGGTATATCACATATGAACTCATATGAAAAGATTTGGTCTCTTCGAGGTTGATCAGTTGCTCATGAAGGTTATCACTTATCATCCGTGACCAGTTGAACATTTTGACTCCAGAGGTGATCTCATCTATAAAATAGTACATCCAACTCTCGAAGAAGGCGCCTTGAGGGTTACCAGCTATTCTGTTCAGCATTAGCACAATATCCCCAAAATCTTCCTTGAAGTCCGTTCGGCGAGGCCTCTTGGGCAACTTCTTGATTGATGGCTTCGGCTTGTCCATCCACACCTTGTTGACTGTTGTGGCGCACAAATCTGGCTGACTGTCATATAATCTTTTAGCTTCTTCCTTGGTCTTATAGATCGTTCGTGAATGTTCGGGGATGCCAAAGGTCTCCTAGATTGCTACTTCGCCCAAGTGTGCCAAGACTCTTCCATCGGGTGCGATGATTTGTCTCTTCTGAGCGTTATAATGGAGAGCACACTCCACCATTAACTCTGCACAATCCATTGCCGGTGGGAATCCAGCTGCTTGAAATATCCCGTTTCTGACCATCCGTCTGGCTATTGCTGTGGGAAGCCCTTTCTGCCCGTACACTCTTTTCTTGAATTCATCAAAGTTGATGTGCCCGAGATCGGTATCCACGACATTCTTCCACTTTGAAATGACCTTGGTCTCTTTCTGAGCACCCTTGTTGGCAAACTTCATTTTCAGCTTCTTTGATAATTCGCCTGCCGTGTCCGTCAACCTGCAGTCATAAAATTAACATTAATATAAAGACTTTTTCAAATAATTAAATCTCGTGCCTTGGATTCGAAAATTGACTTTCAGCTGGTTAAATAAGCAAATTGCTGCGAAAAAGCAAGCTGAAAGTGACATGAAATTGAAAATTTTGCCAGAACTTCGTCAAGATGAAAGTACATGAAAGAGATAGCAAATTTAATTGACCGAACATCAAACCTCAGTGAAGAACCGTTAAATGCAAATCAGATTTAAAAATCTGATTTTTAAAAGAAGAAGTGCGCCCTTCTTCACAGAAGAATTTCAGCTTTGAATAAATCTCTTTCTTTTTTCTTGCGAAAAATTCTTCAGCATAACACTGCTTCTCTCTCTGGGAAAATTCGACTTTGCCTATTGACCAATCAATCGCCTGATAATTTCGAGAAAGATTAAATTTCTCTTCAGTTGTGTGTGAAGGAATGAGTTGCTGAAACTCATTATAATGCTGAAGGATTGAATTCGATTTAGCAACTGCCATTTCTTTCTCGATCTCGATTTGTCTTCTTTTGATTAAATAGGCAAGTTTCCTTTTATGTTTCGACAAGAATCAGTCTCGAGTTTATCCAAGCAAATCTTACTGATCTTCAAAAATTCGATTTTTCATTTAATGTTTATCTTTGATTTTTCGAATTTTTTAATAAACATTAAATATTTAATTAAATTCATGGCGAATTTAATTATTTTCTTGTCGGATTTCATCTCCGCCTGGCGTACTTTATTTTCTTCCAATTCTCGTCTGGCAAATTTGATTTTGTCCAAGGCATTTTAAATTTCCAAATAGTTGAAAATTATTATTAAAATATTAAAAATATTTTAATTAATTCCAACCCGTTCGTTTTGGACCCATGGCTATTTCGATTTTTCCTTTGTTTTTCTCGGCTAAGAGTTTATTTTCCAATTTCATCCTCAATTTCGTCTAGCCAAACCAAAATTCAAGCCATTCCGTCAAAATTTTTATTGCCAGATCCATATTTTTCTTTGCCAAGGCGAAATTTTCTTTTGCCAAAGTCAAATATTTCCTCGCTCAAACGAATTTTTCTAGGAAAAATTCTCATCTGGGTGTCTTCATTGGTCGAATTTCCTTGACGCTTGACAAATTCTTCTTCCTTCTGGCCAAGGACGATCCTTCCTTTCTCCTTGCCTTGTGCATTTTTCTTTGGTCAAAGTTGACAATTTCTCAACATTTTCCACACTTAGGCAAATTTTATCTCTTTTCTACCTTTGTGCTAGGCATACTTCGTTTTATTTCTTGCCATATCCTAGTCTTCTCTAGCACGTGTCCTTTCAAACTTGGCACTTGACTTCTTGAGAATGTTATGATTCCTAGCCAAAATCTTCATTTCCCATCCTTTAGCCTCTATACTTAGGCAAATATTCGAACTTTTCTTTGGACTTGGCATTAACACTTAGCATAAATCATTCTTTTATCCTCTTAGGCGGACTTCCTTAGCATTTTGGACAAACATTTTTTGATGTCCCACTTTTCTAGGGCGGCCCTTGAAGCTTTTTGGCACTTGTCTCAACATTCTTTCTCCTTTGGAAAGGATTCTCCACCTTTTTTAGGCCTTCACACTTAGCTAAATTTCGAAATTTCATCCTCTAGGCACCAAACACTTAGCAAAAATTTGATTTTTTCTTCATTTTATATGCCTAGGTGGACTTTCAATGTCTTCAGCCAAGTCCCACCTTTCAAGGGCGGACTTTAGAGCTTCTTTGGACAAGTCTCCAAGTCAAGGCGGACTTTAGGGGCCTTTAGGATATAGATGGCAGACTTTGGAACCTTTTTGGACCTCCTTTCTAGTGGATGGCGGACTTCAAGACTCTTTAGCACATGCAGGGCGGACTTTGGAGGGTGTTAGGATATGTCTTCAAGATGCAAGGCGGACTTTAGAAGTGGCTAGGATGAGCTTGGGCGGACTTCAAGATGCTTTTGGACGTCCCTCTTGGCATATGGCGGACTTTGAAAGGTCCAAGGATGAGCATCCTTATGCTGGGCGGACTTTGGAAGATCCAAGGACATTGCCTCAAGATGCATGGCGGACTTCAAAGAAGTCAAGGATCTCAAGGGCGGACTTTGAAGCTCTTTTGGACATTCCTTCTTTGCTGCTGGGCGAACTCCATGACTTCTAGATTTTCACAAACTTCTTCTTTCATCCTTCTTTTCCCATGGCGGATTTCAGACTTGAACAGATTTCAAATGAATTTCATTATTTAAGAGCTGATTTTCCATGATTTTGCTTCAGATCTGCTTGATCTTGAACCTGGTTTTGACTGATTTTTCCAGATTTCGAATGTTTTTGGTCTGATTTTCATGCTTTTTGAACTTTTTTTCCAGATTTTTCAATAATTTTTCAATTTTTTTACTTTGATTTTCTGAGAGTTCTATTGAGTTTTTCGAACTTCTGAGTGCGTTTTCAGAACTCAGGACCTTTCTAAAACTGGAAACTTTCCAAAAATAGAAACTTTCCAGAAAATAGAAAAAGCAAACCCTAAAAAATAGGGAATGTTGTTTGGTCCAAAAATGCCAAAAATGAAAAATCGAAAAAGCAACTTTTCCTAAAAAATAGGAAGTCTCAGAATTGGCCGAATTCACAGTCGATCTTCGTTTCTTGGGCCTTCTGAGTGCTTCCATGACGTCTACGCACTGATTCAAGCATGAATTACTGACTTGGCTCGGGTAACTCTCGGCAAACTGACTTGAAACTCTTGGCAAAGTGATCTCACGAAACCATTGCAAGGAGACAGAACCCTAAAAACTAACAGGCAACTGGGGGTCCCCATCAGCGATGGGGCAATGTGTGAAAAGGTCACAACAGGTCCCTAGGCCAAAAATGGTGAAATAAAAGGTGAGTATCATAAATTTAAGCACAAGAGACCTTCTATCTAGAACCATTAGCCTACAAGGGTCGACATGATAGGCTAATCCAATGATTCTCGGAAGACTAACTTGAAGGGGACATTACAGATCGGTCACTCCTTTGGAGAGGGACCCAGAGATGTAGCCAATTGGCAAACTCCGTAATCAATTTGTGTCTTGTCTTCTCTTTTATGTTCTCGTATTTCTATTGTGCTAATCATTTTTAATGTCTTTTTAAAAGCATTTAAAATTAAGCTTAAGACATTCAATTTCTCGTTTACATTAAATTAACATTCATTCATGCAATTGGCATAGTTCCTAACAGTTCAACATGGGTCGAAACAAATGTGTCCATCATTTCTGATGGATGGAAAGATTGCAAAAATAGACCATTGATCAATGCTATAGTAGTGTCCCTAAAGGGGCGATGTTTTTGAAGGTAGTTGACTGTGAAGGGAAAATAAAAGATGCAAGTTTTATTGCCAATATCCTCATAAAATCCATTGAAATGGTGGGGTCTGAAAGTGTTGTCCAAGTCATAACGGATAATGTTAAAAATTGTAGGGCAGTTGGGGCTATAGTGGAGGCTAGATATGGTCACATTTTTTGGACACCATGTGCAGTCCACTCACTCAATTTGATTATGCAAAAGGTTGGTACACAAATTGAGTGGGTCAAACAAATCTATGCGGAGGGCGAGGAGAAGCAAATGTTTGTGAGTAATCATCATATGTCACAAGCCATCTTCAGGACCTTCTCCAAGTTGGAGTTGTTGAAGGTAATTTAAATTTGATTTTTAAATATAACTTCTTATTTTTAATTTTTAATTTTTCATTGCTGATTTGTGACATGCATTTTCTTACCATGTTAGGTTTCCAAAACTCAATTTGCATCTCACACAATCCTCTTAAGACAACTTGTGAAGGTGCGAGAGGCCTTGAGTTCTATGGTCATCAACAACTTGCGGAGTGTATGGAAGCAATCAAGCACAAAAAGAGCCCAAAAAGGAAAAGCAATGATCTTAGATGATGAGTGGTGGGCTTGTGTGGAATATATAATAAATTTCACTAAACCTACTATGAGCATGATTAGGTATGTTGATACTGATTGCCCATGTTTGGGTGAAATTTATGAGGGCATGGATTCCATGGTGGAGAAAATAAGAACAATAATAGATGCCAAGGAACATGACCCAATGGAAACATTTTTCAAAAATGTGCAAAATATTATTATTGACCGTTGGAACAAGATGGCCACCCCTTTACATCTCTTAGCATTTGCTTTGTCACCAAAGTATTATAACAAAGAGATACTTTCATTGCCGAGAAGGGTGGCACCATATAGGGATGCGGAGGTTGCTGCTGGCTATAAGGCTGCATTTAGAAAGATATTTTCAAATGAAGATATCCAAAGCATTGTCATGAGCGAGTTTAGCCAATTCATATCTTCAAAACATTATGATGTTTTCGCTCTTCAAGACAAATATAGGAAAAATGTTGATGAGTGGTGGTATCTACATGGTCAAGGCTCCAATTACTTGCAGCCTCTTGCAATTAAAATACTCTCCCAAGTATGTATCTTTTTATTTATTTATTTTTTCGTTTTTCATTCGATGCTTAGTATTATGCTATATATTATCGGCAAGTAAAATTAAATACCAAATGTTGTATGCATACTCAATAGGTTGCAAGTTCTTCAGTTGAGTGGAATTGGAGTACATACTCCTTCATCCACTCAGTCAAGTGCAATCGTTTGGGTGCAAAAAAAGTAGAGGATTTGGTCTATATACACTCCAAGCTTCATCTCTTCTCACATAAGAAACTTGAATACAATGAGGGCGTGGCAAAGAATTGGGATCTCGCCCCTGAGTGTGCTGATTTAGATGCTACAGTTGCATAACTTGCCTTAGCTTCTATAGATGAGAATGAGGCAACTGATGCATTTGACGCACCCAGGGAGTGGAAATCCAATTGATAGTGGTTCAAATGAAATTGAACCAATTGAGGACCACACCCTTGATGCTTTTGATGAAGACGAATTTGAAGACTACTAAATTAAATGTTGATTGTAATTTGAATTTTCAATGTGATGACATTTTAAGACTTGAGTATTTACTATTTATACTTTTGCAAATTATGAATATGATTATATGAGGTATTACTGTATTTCAATATTCTAATTATTGGCAATTATGTTGAATAGACTATAGTTTATCATTTATGTCTAATGAATATCATTGTTCTTATAATTAAATTTATAATTTTGAACATGCTTATGAGTTTATGGCATTATGTTTATAATTTAATAATTTATAAATTTTATATATATATATATATATACACACACTCCCGTACCCGTACCCAAGATTTTTTTTTGTTGTATCGGCGTACCCGCATTTGTACCCATATATGAACCTGTACCCGAACCGACAACTTAGTCCACAATAATATTAACTGATTAGGATCAATCGCAAATGAAGAAAACAAGTCATGTCAGCCCGATTAGTACAAGTACCATCAATATTGTTATTGCTTGACTTCACACAACCAAGGAGATACCAAAATGTAAGAATCCTAAGGTTTTTTTTGAGGAAATTCAAGTCATAGCAATATATTACTTCACATATAAAATTTGAAAATTACATCTGAGAAGTTCATACAAATTACTGTCACATCACAGATCACAAGTTTCAGATTTTGACCTTTTTATCAACAATGAATGGATACTATTGATTGCTGGTGTCCAAATACAAAGGCTGTGATATCACCATTAACCTGATCTTGAGTAGGCTAATGGTTGAGTATACAGGAGCGTTGTCATTAATAGGTCTGCCTTCAAACAATACCCGAAACTCAAAAATTGAGGTGTGAAACCCTCAATTGTAGATCTCCTTACACTTTATTATTTCCCTTCTGCCCTATGTCCGATCTGATCTAGTTGCCTGTGAATGAGAGTTGACTGCTTAGCACAGGCTTCCAGATGTGTGGCGTCCTGAACTTGGACACAATTAGAATGCTATGCCTGCCTTAGATTTGAGGTAGTCTAAAACCCTAGCAGTCTGTTGACTTCCAACGTAGCCCAACTATAAGCATGGCGGATTTGGACCAGACTTAAGCACTGGAAATGCTTCCTCTTTGTGCGCGACTATGGTCTGAAGATGCTCCTCTTTGTGCGCCAAGTGCATATGTGATGATTCACACAGCCGCCTAGACCTACAACTAAGTTTGAGTGAATAGGTTTGCAAAATTGAATGCAGACGGAATTTAGGATGGTCAGGGTTTTCGTCCTAACCTCCTTAAACATTAGTAGGGGTTTCGTCTTGCTAATGTAGTTGGTCAGAAAATTCATCCTCCAAAAACTCCCTTACTTAGCACCCAACAAGCACACAATAAATAGGCTTCAATTTGAAGTGTGTGCCCCAAGAGGTCGGCCCAAAATTTAAAAATTTGAATTTATTTATTTATTTATTTTTCTGGTGCGCAAATTCAGTTTATTTATTTTAAATTTTAAATTCAAATTTATCTATTTTAATTTTTAAAATAACATTATTACTATTATATTATTATTTTATTAGTTACTAGTGTTTAGAAACACTATTGTTAAATTAAAATAATAGGATTAGCTCTTCTGAATGGAGGGGACATGACACAAAAACATCATGTGGATCAAGATATGAACAATGTAGGTAATGTGCAATATCCCTATGTTGGCGTAAAATCTAACACCTCTGGAGTGCAGGTTTGTACGGACAGCTATGTACACTACGCAATGAGTGCTCTTCAAATTAGGAGGGGAAGCTCCCTCGTTGTGCTGAAATGCATGAAAAGAGAAGTAATCTAAGTCCTATCTTTTTGTTCTCAGCTGGAAGAGGCACAAGGTTAAGAAAACCAAGAACGTTGCAGCTAAGGATTTTCTGGTTTCGCAGATCATTAACTACAACTAAGCTAACTACTTTAAATCTATCCAGTTTCCTCAAGAAAACAGAGCATGAGGAAATGGAGCAGGGATTGACTATCGGACGATAAACGAGTTTAGACTCTCTACTTGAAGGCAAGGTGGCACAACTATCATCTCAATCTAAACAAGCTTATTGGGCACAACAGATTTAAGAATTCACTAAGACGATCTTATGGAACCCTGTGTGGCATAACACTCGATCGAAACAGCAAAGCCTTCACAAAACAGCCTTTATCTTTATAATCTCACGAAACCCTATGTGGCATAACCTTCGATTATATTGATAAAGATTCACAAAACAGATTTATCGCTGCAACTTCTCGAAACCCTATGTGGCATAACGATCGATCACAATGGTAAATTACACAAAACAGATTTATCATCTCAATCTCTTGAAACCCTATGTGGCATAACAATTGACCTCAATGGTAAATATGTTCAAACAGATCTAACTATGGGAGGAATTTACCACGCCAATCTTATGGAACCCTATGTGGCATAACACTTGATTGAAAGTAGTAAAGACTTCACAAAACGATTTTATCATCACAATCTCACGAAACCCTATGTGGCATAACACTTGATTGAAATGATAAAAGATTCACAAGACATAAAGAATCCACCATTACAATTGCATGAAACCCTATGTGGCATAACAATTAATTGCAATAGCGAAGACACATGAACCAATACAAAAAGAGCAATATTGAGGGCAAGGTAGGCGCAGCATATATTTCTCTCAAGCAAAAGTTATTTACAAATGAGCAAAAGCTCTTATTTATATACATCAAGGTGTAGGGAACCCTAAAATCACCTTGTGTCATCTATAGTTCCTAATGCATGCAAGCAATGCGCCAAACCCTAATTAAGTAAACTATACAGTCAACTGGGAAACTACCCTCAGTTTGACTGAAACATCTAATCTAAAAATGGACAATTGTGCGAGCATGCACGTCCTTATTGAAAAGCAAGTTAACGGAAGACTACCATCAGTTAACGAAAAACCCTAAAGAAACTCCAAGTGAACAAGGCGATTCTCAGAATAGGTATGCATGTGATGACAACCCCGAGTTAACTGAAAAGGGTAACATCCAGTTCAACTCGTGTGTGTGAAGTCTATTCTGAGAAGTGGGAACTGAAGTTCACTGTGTGTGATCTCGAGCAATCAACCCCTCAATGAGATTGTTGACTGTGTCACTGTCCGGAGCGATGAGACTCTGACGAAGGATGCTATGTCGATGCAGCATGTCCTCACCAGATGTGATCTGAGACTGAAGTTCCCTTCTGCTCCTCGTTGCTTCATCGAAAAGTGTTGACATGACTGTAAGCTGAGTAACCTTACAGCCAACTGTCTCCCCACTGAAAATGATATGAATGAGTGCCTGGAGTTCTGACTGAACATCTGTAAGCTCCACGTAGGCACCACCCTCAATCTGATAACGGCACGGTAAGCGAGATACAAGAGTCCTCACAAACCGGAGTGCACTAGTGACGTGCTCTCTACTCTCGGCCAACTCTGATGCTAAACTGTCTTCTATCTTTGCTCTGAAAACCAACTGTGTCTTCCAAGAGTAGATAGCCTCTCACATCCATCCGTGGGCGTGTAAGTAAATGGCTTCAGTGAGCAATCAAATTTCATCCACAGGTTTGATGATATGCATATCCGTTCCTCATCACGAAGGCGAATCACGAGGGCTCTGCGTGCATTGTACGCAATGATATAACTCTGTGATCATGAATACGGCCTCTAGCGAAATCTTCTCCATTCCTCAAGCGCTTACCGCATACGCTAAATGATTGAGCTGGCTTTGCTCTGCTTTGGTGGCTCAAGCATCGGTGGGAAGTGTGTTAATGAAAGCCACAGTGCATGCACAAGACTGAAATGTCTTGTGAAGCTGTCGATTTCAGCCTTGAGGGCTGGCACATCCTCCGTCCTTTATTGATACATCCTTGGCACTATCTGTAGCAACTTGAAGAAGATCAACCTGAGTCTGGCGTGTGCTGCGACCAAGGTTGACTGTGATAACTTCAAAATCCTGAGACTCTAAATCAGCCAAGCTCTTCCCCTGCGGAGGTACAGCAGTCTCGATAACAACCTCCATGTCGGTGTTTCTCTCTACGTGAACCATGTTCTTAACTCTCTTATCTGGCGCATCTTGATAAATGTCATCGAAATCGGAATGATTGAGAACATAAGATGGCTGCCTCCTCTTCCTTCCTAGCTGAGTCTCGATCCAAGATGAATCTCTGCTAATGCTACTAGAAGGGTCTGTACTAACGACAGGAGGTACTGATGAGAGTGAGTATGTAGAAGACCCACTGCGAGGTGGAGAGTCCAAGTCCAATTCAATGTGAATTGGGACCGGTGACGGCTCTGAAACTGATGTAGGAGCTTGAGGCTGAACCTCAGGTACTGGCGGGCTCTGAGCTGATCTCTGAACTGGCTCTGTGATAAGCGGCTGTCTGTCAGGCTCTAAATGTGAAACAGTGGCAAGCGCCTTGCCCTTTGAATTATTTGGCGCTTGTACTTTCTTAGGAGGGTTACTCCTCTTCTTCTTGTTAGGTTTTGACGAAGAAGGTAGCGTAGGATTCACCACTACTGGCGGCTCTGCTCTGGGCATGCTTACTCTTCTTGTCTTCTTGCTGTCGAGGTAAAGTATACTGTTCTGGATGACTCTACTAGACCTCTCCTTGATCGTTGCATATTCTTTGGCGTACCAATCTACTACTGGCAACGGTTGTGTATCGACCTGTTCTCTGAAAAACTGAGGAAGAACTTCTCCCTCATCATCTGATAAACCTCCCACATCCTCTGACAAGAAAACAGAAATCTGTGAGAGAGAGAAGCGGCCGTAACTGCGTCTGCGAACCTCGAAGTCATCTGCGCAATTTGCCCGGTAATCCTCCATAGAAGGCTCGTGATATATACCTCCAGCGAGGCGAGCTGTATAATGACCTGAAAGGTCATAAGCACGTGCTTCGACAAGGTACTTAAGATGATATCTCTCAAGTTCCTGTCCTGCGATCTTTGCATCAATTGCCGACTTGCACCAATACATTCCAAACTGAAAAGGAAAGTTGAGTGATGGTCTGTGCCTGCGGCGTAGAAGATGATGAACATCATGCATCTGCCTAAGGAATTCCTGAAAGATTGTTTTATCCGAAGGATAACGTGGAAGCATAGCTGGATTTCCTGTGAAGCCATATACTCGGATGTAGGTGTATGTTGGGAGCTGTATAAACCAATCTGCCCATCCATCCGCCAGCTGCCTAGCAAGCTGCCGAATCACAGACATGCAACTCCGGTCCAAGTTTCTCCTTTATTGTAAGTCAAAGAAGCCACCGTGAACCGCGGCAAAATGGCGTTGACTCACGAACTCAAGGCTGATCATATCTTTGGTAAACTAGCCGGTGAGGATGCCACGGTGTTAAGTCCTCGGAACTGACCACACGATAAGCGATCAATTGCGGATATGGGCATGGCGACTCATGAGCAACTAAGAGAGCATTTAATCATTATTGTGGAGAATGTCACTGATGAAGGATGCCCAATCATAATGCTCCTGCCTAGAAATGATACGACCAATAATGTAATACATCCAAGGCTGGAAAACATTTGCATGTGCTTGACCTGAGACACGATTCAAAAGTGTGATTAGAATCGCGTACTCATCCTTATATTCACCACGACCCACATTGTTTGGCAATCTGTTCTTAACTTGTTTTAACCATCTTTACGCCATCTTCTTGACATTTGTCCACATATCGGCATCGGCAGCTTATTACACCTTTGCTCCATAAAGGAAACAACTAAATTTGTTTAGTTTGAGAATGCAAAACTCTCGATATCCACCGAGGTTTGAAGTACCAAATGACCCGACCATCAGGCGGCTATCTCCCGCGAGTAGTCGGATTGTAATGCTTAATGCAAGCCATCACTAACTCCAGCGATTGAGCGGAGATAGGTATGGAGGCGGCCTCTAGTAAACCCGGTTGCTCAATATTACGAATAGTCGAACCACGTTTTAAGCGGGTCTAATCGCCTCGGCAATACTTTGTGAATCATCTCAACCAGCCTGCGGAAATCATGAGTAAGGGCGGTTTGGTCGTATTCCAAGGCGAGTGAGCGCATTACGAAAAACTTCGCTGGTGGCTGTGAACTTCGGCTATGTTACCGACAAGTCACGGAATCTAAAATAGCACACTAGAGTTAAAAATAGCCTTTGAAGAATTATTTTCAGCGAAAAATCGAGATATGGGTTTGTGTCGGAAAAGGATTCCTAAGACAACCCGAGGAAGGTCGGATTTTTCGCGAAAATTCAACTTCTACTCGATTATTACAAGATTTTCACTTGAGAAATTAGCAATTCGAGAACGAATGTTCTGAAGCTAAAATTCGTGAAAAATCAAGCGCACAAATTCAACTCGAGGAAATTATATGGAAACGATCCAGATACTGAGACTTGCCAAATTCGCCAATTTCAGGAACATGCACAATGTATATTATGAGAAATCTGAGATTCAAAGGATGCAAAAGACGTTTTTTGATGTCTTCTTCTATGAAAATCGCCCAAGATTTCTTTGAATAGCTGATAATTGTGAACTTGAATCTGCAAAAAGATATGTTAGATGAAATCGCCCCTGAGAATTGATGAAGATTTCACCTCTGAACTGGAAGAATTCGCTTTGGAATTGAAAACCACGAATTGCTCCTCTTGAAATTTGCGCCTTTTTAATGAAAGAAATTCGATTTTCTCTGAAGAAAATACGAATTTGTATGAATTTTGAGGTTTCGCCTTTTGATTGTCTGAAGAATTTGCGAATTTGCTTGAAACTATGAATATCCTTAAAGATGCGCGCCTTCTCTTCTTGAAGAAATACGAACTTCTCTTGAAATTTGCTTTGAAAATTAACAAAATTCGATTTCTTTTGAAAATATGACTTAGCTTTGAAAATTGCGAATTTCTCTTAGAGATTGAATCTTCTCTTTGAAAAATACGAATTTTATTGAAAGCTCTGTGAATAACAAATGATGACGCCATACTTGAATAAGAAGAAATTCGCACCAATTGAGCAACTTTTAGAATTCAAAACCCTGACAAGAATAGAAGATCTCTGATTGGCTGCCTTTCAGTTCCACTGCCACTGACTGGAAGTTCAAATTTGAAAATAATAATAAAATCTTTATTATCATGCAATGGCACCAAAAATAGAAAATGCCATCCATAAATAGACATATTCTGAACTTCAGTTAACAACACTGATGAAGCTCTGAGATTCATCGTCGTGCTTCAACGACTTCGAAAAGTCATCACATGAGCATATAGGCGTTCATTTGCTCAAGATACTTCGTTTTTGATTAAATCCCTACTTTGTAGCTGACAGCACTGTCGCGACTGGCCAACTTCGACACTGGTTTCCGGATGACCGGGTGATGCTGAGACTGATCTGAGATAATCAACGGAAAGCCTATTGAACAAGGAAGAAATGTCTGCTGGGAGACATAACTGCAAAATCCATCATTTAACCCCTTGAAAAATTAGGCGCACCTGATTAAATCGCTTTACGGGTTCCAGACTTAGCCATTTCCCTAAACCGCCATCCGATGCTTCAAACGTGACGGTGAACGGTGAACCCTGCTGATATGAGACAAAGCTCACGGTATGACTGAAGACATTCTGCATCCAACGACTGTATGCACAACAGCTGAAAGCTGTGTTAAGGGCCTCAAAAAGAAAAGCGCCCCTGGCTCAAGGTTGCACTTTGGACATTTCAACGAAAATCAAACGTCGTCAAAACACCCTACTTTGATAGTTGATATCTGGAACTGGGATGACCCGATTCAGGCGTTATCTGTTTTAACGGACAGCCAGGAGGGCTCTTAAGAGAAGTCACTGGAGGTGTCGAGGCAAGAAAACTGCTTCTAAGACCTCAAATTCTCCAGTGCGTATTTTTAATATGTTTACCGCTCCCAGACTTGGCCATTTTCTGGACGTTTTCGGACATTTTACCTTGTAATATGACACCAAAGACCTCGCACGCACGAGCGACTGCCAAATGCTGAAGGCTGACGGCTATGCTGCGTTGGAAAGATAAATTGATTAAGCTCAATAGTCATTAGAGACCCGAGCATGACGGGCTCATCACGGTCGGCCTGAAGCTGGCCTTAAGACGAAAATACTGCTTGCGAAAACCATTTTGTTGGTTGGCGAGGAAAATTACGTGCCCAAGTAGAATCCTACTTGCCCGCGACCACGGGAGCGTCCCGGATCGATAAGCTGAATGATGCGTTGCGGAGCTAGGCAAGTATATACTCTTGATGTCATTGAAGACTGCATGCGCAAGTCTACGGCATCGAGGGGGTCCTTTAGGCCGGTAGCCCTTGCTTGTACTTACCTTTAGGCAAAAGCGGAGAAAGCTCAAAAACATGAAAACTCCATTTTAAGCTGTTCTTCGGACGTCTGCCGCTGAACTCTGAGAGTCGGATGACTGCACTTGATATCTTGTCGGATAAGCAGACTAGCTGTGAATGAATTGATTGTCTTCGGCATCGAAACTGACGAGATTTACCCCTGCCTTGAAATGGGCGCCCTCAGGCTAGAGGCGCGCTTTTGCCTGAAAAGGGCAAAATTTCCATCTCCTAAAATTTAGGGATTTTAACTTCTGTCGTTAATAACTGGAGCTGTGAGTCTCGGAATGCCTCGCTGGATAGCTCGACGGATAGCCAGGCTGATTCTAAAGAGATTGACTGTATGCTTGAGCACTTCAGACAAGATCTTGACCTCCAAAAAACTGGGCGCCCCTGAGCTATACTTGCACTTTGAGGCTTTTCCTCTGAAAAATCTCCATGATTTGATCGCGAAAACTACTGTCTCGATCATTGAAATGACCGTCTGCAATATGAAATGCCGTCGTGAGATGCTCCTTCATCGTGAAAATCTTCATTCTGAGTCTCTGCTTCAGGTTCTGATCAATATAACTGACTTTGACCGACAAAATATTGACAAAAACTCCATACTTGACATTGCCCAAAACGGTATTTTACAACATTTTAGCAAGGTTTAGACTTTAAAATGCAAAATGCCTTGATGAAGCAAAAAATTTGATTTGGGTACAACACCCTACAACCACTTCCAGAAATATTTGATCATTAAATGCTGGCGCAGCTAAAGAAGCTTACTAAAAATGCAGAAACAGAGCATTCCAAATCAATTGTAACACAATGTTGATTGAAGATTAAGCTTGCAGATCTCCAACACACTTGATACTGTTAGATAATGTGTATTGATCACTACTGATCATATCCTCAAAGCCGCAAGACCAAACCCGCATCTCCGAAGGAATGCAGAGCATTTCAGCCAACCTTTATCATTGCATTGCACTGTTAGGGCACAAATCAGAACATTGCCAACTATAACTTTGACTGCGGAGAGTGTGAAGACTTGATTCTTTGGATATAATATCTTCATAGCATGGCCATTATTTCATTTGAACTGCAAGACAAAATCTTGCAAAGTGGATGGATGCAGACCAAAAAGTCATGATATTGCCTTTGAGTATAGTTAGCGCCTTAGCCAATCTTCTTCAATATGCGGTACATAAACCCATAATGATATCAAAGTAGACATATTATAGATGCATTAGAACATGAGTATCATCCTCTGCAACATACTTAGATCACCATTCTTCCTTATATTGCCCTACAGACATGCCTCAACTCATATCAACTTATGTTGCAACTAACTCCAGAGTATGTACATACTTCAACATCAATGACAACCCGAATAGGGTTGACATCAATGACAACACTTATTGCCAACACATAGTATGATATTCAAAAATAAATTAAAGAAAAAAAGACATCTTTGGAACAAAAAGTTATATGGGGGCAAATTAGTAAGGGACACAATTGGAGAATGTAGGATAATATGGTGTCCATGTTCTACAAAGGCATAGGCTGTAGGAAAATCTTAATGGCAATTTGATAGAAGTTTGGTAAGGGAATAGGTTGTGGACATCCATCAAAGCATAAAAGATAGAGGAGTTTCTTCATTTGTTGTAGATGGTAGTGCTTGTTGTACCCCAAAATTAAAATTTTTGCTACACTTAGACATTTTGAAGAAATGAGTAAAAGTCTTGTTAAATTTGTCAAAAAGGTCAAAATTTGGGTGTGCGTGTCTTGCATGAGGGGTAAAATTGTGAAATTTCCAAAATCTGACGATCTGGGTCTGCTCAAAGCGACCTAATCAACAAAACCCAGATCTCAGTTTTTCATCTCTACTTTTTAGGAAAACTGCTATTTTTAGAAATTTTATAAAAATAGTAACTTTTTTTGGGTTTTCTTGGTTTCTTTTGAAACAAATACTAGTAAAACTTTCTAAAAATAGAAAGTTGGTCCGTTAGGGTTCAAACTGATTTTGATTGGTTCAAAACACTTCCTCATTAGGCTGGTGCAGTCAGAATCAAGAAACGAGCAGTTTTTCCCTAATGGGTCTATTTTTCTTTTAGAAAGCATTTCAGGAGCTTCAAAAGTCATCAATGGAGGTTAGGTGCCAGATTAAACAAGCAAGCATTGAGCAAAAGATGGAATGGAAAACAAGCACGAAGAACGAGGAAGATGGGGAAAATAGTGAAATTTTGACTAAGTCTGCTTGACCTGGGCGCCCTAGGTGAAGAAAGGCGCCCATCTTTTGAGGGAATCAAATGATGAAATTAGGGTTTTAGATTCCAAGCAAAGTTGCTCAGTTTTCTCCCAGCTCTGCAACAAATCCAACAGTGCAGTCATCGGATCATTCAGTCGTTTGGGATTCGAGATCAAACGGAGGAGTTTTAGACAAAAGACAGAACGCAAAACATGAAAATCACCAAAATTTGACCAAGTTTGGGAACTTTGGGCGCCCCAGGTGCCCAGGGGCGCCCAACTTTTTGAAAGGCTAAATCCAATAGTTAGGGTTTGCGGATAGGATCAATCTCTTTAGATTTCAGTTTGCATTGCAATGGATATCTTCGTCAGGGCATTCGACTGGCCAATTTCCGACAAATCCAAATCAAAGTTGAAGGTACAGAATGAAGGTTTCAACTTTGAAAGATGGAAATCAAGAAAATGGCTAAGTTTGGAGGGGTTGGGCGCCCCAGAAGGAGATAGGCGCCCTTGATTTTGAGGGCTTAAACATGTAAATTTTCTAGTAGAACCTCTAGTGTGATTTCTTCAGATTTGAACAGGCTTTCCAATGAGATCATTAGCACATCAATCGGAGTTGGCAGTCGTCAAATGCAGAAGGCCGAACAGGGAGTTTGACAAGAGTGAAATTTCAAAATTCAATAGTGTTGTGACCTTTTCACACATCGCCCCATTCAAAATGGGGACTCCTATTTTTTTTGCTCCATTCTGGTCTTTTGGCTTTGGTTTTGTCTCTCTCTCTCTCTTTCTGTCTCTTTCTACTATCCGCTTTCCGGGGATGTGCCCATCTGTGAACCTAAACGTGAAATTTTGGCCAAGTCTGAGAATTAGGGTTTTCACTTTTCTGGTCAATTTGAGGTCAAATGAAGTGAATAAATTGAAAACTAAGACTAACGTTGTTGTCAGCATGCTTCTAGTAGGTCCTCAGCAAAGTTTCATCAGATTTTGACAACTTACTATTTTTAGTAAGTGTACAATTTAGGGCGTTCTCTTAGCACTTTTGAAGTTTTGATCATTACACTGCATCTAGAACATGTCAAGCTGCTCGTCTGCAAGTTTTGAGCCAAAACGAACAACTGTCTATTTTTAGCAAGTTCAGCTTTCGGAGCAGATTTTAGGGTTTATATGCAAAGTTCTTTTCAATGCATGTTTGGAGATTCCATTCCTGGTTTTTGGAAACCTAGGCGCAGGGATATGTAATACGTAAAATGAGACGACGACTTTCTCGTAATTCAACCTTCGTGAGGCTATTTTAGGGTTTGCATGTTGAAATTTTCTTTTGCATGTCCGGAGATTCCTTTGTGGTTTTCTGGCTGCGAGTTTATATAAATATGCAAACCAAGATCAAGACTTTTCGTAATACCATAGGCTATTTCTTTAGGCTTTGTACGCCCATTTTCACGTATTGTCCTGATTTTCTTGTGGGTTTTTCTAAGAGCTACGCTGATGTGACATGCAAGCCGCCAGATGATAATTTTTCGTAGACTTACTATTTATAGCAGGTCCATTTCGGCAGCTGCCCAGCACATCAGAATGACAAACAGGGTGAAGTGCAACAAAAATGAAGTCAAATGGAGGTTGTTTGATATACACGCAAGTCAAATTAGGTTTTCCAACTTCGGGACCCAAAATGAGGGGTAAATGCCAGAATTTTCAAAAACCTGCGTATCCCACTACGACAAGATTCTCTAGGGCTATCCACCTGGTGAAATTTGAAGGCAACCCGGAAATTTACTTCATTTATAGTAGGGCGTTCCAGAAACAGGCTAAAAATAGTAAATCAACAGCAGGCGCCAGTGTGAATGGGCAAGTCTATCGATGAGGATCACAACATTCAAATTTCAAGTTAAATAGAGTTGGGGAAGTGTCAAAATCAGGTAGTTGCTATAAATAGTAAACCACCTTCAGAAACATACTATTTTTAGCAGGTTAGCTCGAGATGGCAGTGTGAATAGGCTAACAAGGTCATGAAGATCCAGTGTTTAAAATTTCAAATTAGTCTGAGCTTCAGAGATGTGAAAATCAAAGGAAAGAAAAATGGCTAAGGCATGAAGATCATCCACCTCACCCCCTCAAATACGCCCTCATCCTCAGCTGGAGAAGTAGAAGATTGTCTAAGTTTGGAACTTTGTCCACCTTGACCCCTCAAATGCGCCCTCTTCAAAGTGGAAGCTAAGTAAATTCTAAGGCAAGGCGTTTATCCTGCTGATACCTCTAAATGCGTCCATGCAAGGTGGAGAAGTCAAGAAAATTTCTAAGGCATGAGGTTCATCCCTCACCACATATGAAATGCGCCCACTTCAAGGAGGTTGATAGAAAAATGGCTAAGTGTTGAAGTTCATCCTCCTCATACATCAAAATGCGCCCATGCTAGGAAAGATGATGAAGAATTCTTAAGAAGTTAAAGTGAGAATATCCTCTAGCACATGCCAAATGCGCCTATATGGGCTAGGAAAAGGACAAAAATAGTTGACTTCCACCTTACCCCTTTGAATGCGCCAAGTCCAAGATGAAGGTAAAGTGGAAGAAAAAGAGTTAAGGTGTTGAAAGTGTAAAATCCTTCTACCTATGTGAAATGCGCCATGCAAGATGAGGACAAGTAAAAGATTCCAAGGCGTTGGGAGCTAAGTCCACCTCAACATATGAAATGCGCCCAAGGTGAGGTGAATGAAAGGTGACTAAGGAAGGCGTTGAAATAAAATATCCTCCATGATGTGCTAAATGCGCCCCAAAGATATTGGAGAAGGTGACCTTCTGTTGTACCCAAACCAAATTTTTTGCTTCATCAAGGCATTTTGCATTTAAAAGTCTAAACCTTGTTAAAATGTTGTAAAATACAGTTTTGGGCAATATCAAGCATGGAGTTTTTGTCAATAGTTTGTTAGTCAAAGTCAGTTATATTGGATAGAACCTGAAGCAGAGACTCAGAATGGAGCTTTTCACGATAGAGGAACATCTCACGACGGCGTTTCACATGGCACACAGTCATTTCAATGATCGAAACAGAGTTTTTAATGGTCAAATCATGAAGATTTTTCAAAGGAAAAGTCAGAAAGTGCAAGTATAGCCCAGGGGCGCCCAGCTTATTGAAGGTCAATATCTTGTTTAAAGTGTTCAAGAATACAGTCAATCTCTTCAGAATCAGTCTGGCTATCCGATGAGCTATCCAACGAAGTATTTCGAGACCTACAGCTCCGGCAAATAGCGACAGAAGTTGAAATCCCTAAATTGCCAGATGTGTGAGGATTTTGTCTTTTTCAGGCAAAAGCGCGCCTCTAACCTGAGGGCGCCCATCTTAAAGAGGGGGTAAATCTCGATAGTTTCGATGGCGGATACAGTCAATCTGTTCTCGACTAGTCTGCTCATCCGACGGGATATCAAATGTAGTCATCCGAGTTTCAGAACTCCGGTGGCAGTCATCCAAAGATCAGCTTAAAATGGAGTTTTCACGTTTCTGAGCTTCTCCGTTTGTTCCTAAGCAGGTACAGCCCGTATGGCTGGTTTAAAGGACTCTTCGATGGCGAATTTGCGACAGAGTTCTCCTAACATCAAGCATTACTTCTAGCCTTAGTTTAATGAACCATCTCCGCTTGTCAATCCGGACGCCTGTGGTCATCGTGGCAGAGATTCCGGCGCATCGCATTTTACGCAAGGAACTAAATTAAAATGATTTCAAGGTATTTTCACACCAGAGTTTTAGCCTTTGTGGGCCTTCCCACGATGAGCCCACCAGATCTTCAAGTCTTCAATGACTCTTTGGAGCGCAGTGACCATTTTATCTATTCAACGAGCCTTAGCCAGTCACTCTGGATTTTAGTAGTTGCTCAGACGCTACAGGTCTCTAGTGTAATAATCGCCAAGCTGAAACATATCCTGAAATGACAAAGTTCCATGTAATTTTAAATAAAATAATGACTAGAGTTTTGAGGTCTTAGAAGCAGTTTTCTTGCTTCGTCACCCCCAGAGACTTCTTTTGTGGGCCCTTCTGGCTGTCCGTTAAAACAGATAGTGCCTGAATCAGGTCATCCCAGCTCCAGATATCAGAGGTCAAAGTAGGGTATTTTGGTGAAAGTTCGACTTTCGTCAAAATGACACCAGTGCAACCAAGAGCCAGGGGCGCTTTTACTTTTGAGGCCCTTAACACAACTTTCAGGTGTCATGCATACAGTCGTTGGATGCACGTCCGCAGCAGGCATGCGCGAGCTTCGCTTGTCACAGGGTTCACCGCTCACGGCACCGCTGGCAGCCATGCGCTTGAAATGAAGCAAAGTCCGAGCCCGTGAAAAGCAATTTAATCGTGGGCTCTAATTTTCAAGGGGTTAAACGATGGATTTTGCAGTAGTGTCTCCCAGTAGACATTTCTTCCTTGTTCAGTAGGCTTTCCGATGAATATCTCAGATCAGTCTCAGCATCACCCGGTCATCCGGAAATCAGTGTCGAAGTTGGCCAGTTGTGACAGTGTTGTCAGCTATAAAATAGGGAGTTAGTAAAAAATGAAGTATCTTGAGCAAATGGACGCCTATATGCTCAAGAGATGACTTTTCAGAATCGTTGAAGTCTCATGATGAATCTCAGAGCTTCACCCGGGTTGTCAACTGGAGTTCCAAATATGCTTATTTATAAATAGCAATTTTCTATTTTTGGCGCCCTTGCATGATAATAAATATTTTATTATTATTTTCAAGTTCGAACTTCCAGTCAGTAGTAGTGCAACTGAAAGGCAACCAATCAGAGGATTTCTATTCTTGTTAGGGTTTTGAGTTCTTGCAGTTATCAAATTGGTGCGAATTTCTTCTTATTTAACATGGCGCCATCTTCATTGTTACTCACAGAGCTTTCAAAAGGAAATTCGTATTTCTGAAGAGCAAATTTAATCTTAAGAGAAATTCGTGATTTTCTAAGGCAAATTCATTATCTTCCAAGGGAAATCAAGGTTTATTATTTTTAAAGCAAACTTCAAGGATAAATTCGTATTTCTTCAGAAGAGAAGGCGCATATCTTCAAAGCAAATTCATCCAAAACAATTCGCAAATTCCTCAAAGGCGTATCTTAATTCTTCAAAGGTTTAAGGAGTTCTCAATAAAATTCGCAAGTTCTTCAAAGATTCAAAGGCGGATTTCATATTCAAAGGCGAATTTTATATTCAAAAGGTGAATCCTCAAATTCAAATTAAATTCGTATTTTCTTCAAAGGAAATTCGAATTTCATTCATATTCAAAGGCGCAAATTTCAAGAGAGGAAAGTTCGTGGTTTTCAAAACAAGGCGAATTCTTCCAGTTCAAGGCAAAATCTACATCAATTCACAGAGGCGATTTTTCCTAACATATCTTTTTGCAGATTCAAGTTCATAATTATCAGCAATCTGAAGAAATCTTGGGCGATTTTCACAGAAGAAGACATAATAAAAACGTCTTTTTCATCCTTCAAATCTCAGATTTCTCACAAAATTCATTGTGCATGTTCCTGAAATTGGCGAATTCTACAAGTCTCAAAAAGATTCCGATCATTCTCATATAATTTCCTCGAAGCTGAATTGTGCATTTGATTTTTCACGAATTTTAACTTCGTAATTGCTCTTGAGTTACCACTTTTCAAGTGAAAATCTCCGCACGACTAGCAGAAGCTGAATTTCGCAACCGACGCTCGGGTTGTCTTAGAATCCTTTTGTGAACAAAACCCATATCTCGGATTTTTCGCTGAAAATAATTCTTCGAAAGGCTATTTTTAACTCTCGCAGGCTATTTTTAGCTTTCCAAAAATCTTGTCAAAATATAGTCAAGTTCACAGTCAACAGGCAAGTTTTTCAGAATGCAGTTCACTCAACTCGAATACAGGACCAAAACCGTCCTTACTCATGATTTTCGTAGGTTGGTTGAGACAGACCTTCACAAAGTATTGCCAGAAGCAGTGCTAGACCCAGTTAAGATCAGAAGTTCAATCATTCAGAATATTGAGCAGTCTGGTTTACTAGAGGCCGCTTCCATACCTATCTCCGTTCACTGTGTTGAGTTTGTAATGGCTTGCATTAAGCATTACAATCCTACTACTTGTGAGATAGCGTCAGTTGACGGACGGGTCATTTGCAGTCTCAAACCTTTGGACATCGAAAGGAGTTTTGGTATTCCTCAACACCAGAACAGTTTGGTTATTTCTATGGAGCAGTGTGAGCAGGCATTTGATGCTGATGTGGACAAGTGTCAAAAGAAGATGGCAGAAAGATGGTTAAAACAAGCAAAGAACAAATTGCCAAATAATGTGGGTCGTGGTGAATACAAGGATGAGTACGCGATTCTAATCACACTCCTGAATCGTGTCTCAGGTCAAGCACACGCAAATGTTTTCCAGCCTTGGATGTATTACATTATTGGTCGCATCATTTCTGGGCAGGAGCATTATGACTGGGCATCCTTCATCAGTGACATTCTCCACAGGCAGATCACCGGTTTCTTAGTTGCCCATGAGTTTCACATGTGCTCATATCTCGTGGTAATTTTGATCGCCATCGTATCGGGCCTGGTGACTCTAACACCGCGGGTAATCCCTAACGCAAGTCTATCGCATTATGATCGCCTTGAGTTCACTTTGCAGCGAATGCCGCCTGCCGCGGTTCACTTTAAGCTTTCTTTGACTTATACGGGCTGAGAACTTGACCGGAATTGTACATTCAGATTCCCCGCGCTGCTAGGGCAGCGCATGGATGGATGGGGCGATTGTTTATCTGGCCCCAACATACACCTGCTATCCGAAGTATAATGGGCTTCACAGAAATCCAGCTATGTTTCCATCGCTATCCTCGGATAAGACGCCTTCGTGAGTTCCTAAGACAGCATGCATGATGTTCATCGCCTTCACTGGGCAGTACGTACCATCACTTAACTTTCTCCTCTTTCGCTTTGGAATGTATTGGTGCAAGTCGGCAATTGATAGTAAGATCTCAGGACAAGAACTTGAGAAATATCATCTTAAGTATCTTGTCAAAGCACGTGCTTATGACCTTTCAGGTCATTATACAGCTCGCCTCGCTGGAGGTATATATCACGAGCCTTCTATGGAGGATTACCGGGCAAATTGCGCAGATGACTTCGAGGTTCGCAGACGCAGTTACGGCCGCTTCTCTCTCTCACAGATTTCTGTTTTCTTGTCAGAGGATGTGGGAGGTTTATCAGATGACGAGGGAGAAGTTCTTCCTCAGTTTTTCAGAGAGCAGTTGATACACAACCTGCTGCCGCCAGAGATTGGTAATGCCAAAGAATGGCGCAACGGCCAAGGAGAGGCCGGCGAGCCATTCCGCTGCATCAAAGATACTTTTCCTCTACGGGAAGAAGAAGACAAGGAGGGTAAGGTTCCCGTGAGCGTAGCCGCCAAGAGGTGGTGAATCCTTCGCTACCTTCCTCGTCAAAACCTAACAAAAAGAAGAGGAGTAATCCTCCCAAGAAAGTACAAGCGCCAAACAACTCAAAGGGCAAGGCGCTTGCCACTGTTACACATACGGAGCCTGACAGACATCCTATCACAGAGGTCAGTTCAGAGCCCGCCAGTACCTGAGGTTCAAACTCAAGCTCCTACACCAGTTTCAGAGCCTTCACCAGTCCCAATTCACATCGAATTGGATTTAGACTCTCCACCTCGCAGTGGGTCTTCTACACACACTCTCATCAGTACCTTCTGTCGCTAGTGCAGACCCTTCTAGTAGCATTAGTCGAGATCAATCTTGGATTGAGGCTCAGCTAGGAAAGAAGAGGAGGCAGCCATCCTATGTTCTCAATCATTCTGATTTTGATGACATTTACCAGGATGCGCCGGACAAGAGAGTTAAGAACATGGTTCACGTAGAGAGAAACACTGACATGGAGATTGTCATTGAAACTGTCGTGCCTCCACAGGAGAAGAGCTTGGCCGAATTGGAATCTCAGGATTTTGAAGTTATCACCGTCAACCTTGGTTGTAGCACACGCCAGACTCAGGTTGATCTTCTACAAGTTGCTACAGATAGTGCCAGGGATAGAATACTAAAGGACGGAGAGGATAAGGCAGCCCTCAAGGCTGAAATCAGACAGCTTCGTCAATATATCTCTAGCCTTGTACATAGACCCTATGCCATTAACACACTCCCACCGATGCTTGAGCCTCCAACAGAGCAAAGTCAACTTAATCACTTAGTTGCATATGGCAAGCGTTTGGAGGAATGGGAGGAGGAGTTCGTTGCTAGAGGCCGTACTATGCTTACAGAGTTATATCAGTTGCGGTACAATGCACGAGAGCTCCGTATTCGTCTTCAGGATGAGGAACGGGATATGGCAATTTGCAAACCCAGGGATGAGATTATGATTGCTCACCTGAGTGTGGCTTATGATGCAGTCACAGATGCAGAGGACAAAGAGGCTATCTACGCTTGGAAGACACAATTGGTTTTCAGGGTAAAGATAGAGGACAGTTTAGCATCAGAGTTGGCTTAGAGTAGAGAGCACGTCACTAGTGCACTCCGGTTTGTGAGGACTCTAGTATCTCGCTTACCGTGCTGTTATCAGATTGAGGGTGGTGCCTACGTTGAGCTTACCGATGTTCAGTCAGAGCTCCAGGCACTCATTCATACCATTTTCAGTGGGGAGACCATTGGTGTAAGATTACCGACTTACGATCATGTCGGCATGTTCGACGAGGCAGCGAGGTAAGGCGAACTTCAGTCTCAGATCCGCGATTCGCGAGGACATGCTTTGCATCGACATAGTGTTCGCCGTCAGTCTCATAGCTCGGATAGTGTCTGATTAACAATCTCTCGTTGAGGGATTGGTGCTCGAGATCAGACCCGATGAGACCAGTTTCCACTCTCGGGATAGACATTATACACAGGAGTTAACTTTTACCCTTTCAAGTTAACGGCTGTCTCACCTCGTATATCTATTCGAGATCAGCTTTTTACACACTTGGAGTTTTATTTAGGGTTTTAGTTAACTAATATTAGTCTTCCAGTTAACTTGCTTTCAATAAGGACGTGCATGCTCGCACAATTGTCCATTTTAGATTAGATGTTTCGGTTAACTGATGGTAGCTTTCCAGTTAACTGTATAGTTTACTTCATTAGGGTTTGGCAGCAAGTCTTGCATGCATTGCAAGAACTGTAGATGACTCAAGGTGATTTTAGGGTTCCCTACACCTTGATGTATATAAATAAGAGCTTTTGCTCATTTGTAAATAACTTTTGCTTGAGAGAGAAATATATGCTGCGCCTACCTTGCCCTCAATATTGCTCTTTTGGTATTTGTTCATGTGTCTTCGCTATTACGATTAATTGTTATGCCACATAGGGTTTCATGCAATTGTAATGGTGAATTCTTTCTGTTTTGTACAACTTTACCATTATGATCAATTGTTATGCCACATAGGGTTTCAAGAGGTTATGATGATAAATCTGTTTTGTGTATCTTTACCATTGTGATCAATTGTTATGCCACATAGGGTTTCAAGAGATTGCGATGATAAATCTGTTTTGTGAACCTTTTATCATTATGATCAAGTGTTATGCCACATAGGGTTTCGTGAGATTGTGATGATAAATCTGTTTTGTAAGTCTTTACTATTTTGATCAAGTGTTATGCCACATAGGGTTTCATAAGATTGTCATGGTAAATTCTTAAATCTGTTTTGTGCCCAATAAACTTGTCTAGATTGAGCTGATAGATGCGCCACCTTGCCTTCAAGTAGAGAATCTAAACTCGTTTATCGTCTAATAGTCAAAACCGCTCCATTTCCTCATGCTCTGTTTTCTTGAGGAAATTGGATAGATTTAAAGTAGATAGCTTAGTTGTAGTTAATGATCTGAAACCAGAAAATCCTTAGCTGCAGCGTTCTTGGTTTTCTTAACCTTGTGCCTCTTCCAGAGAACAAAAAGATAGGACTTAGATTACTTTTCTTTTTCATGCATTCCAGCACAACGAGGGAGCTTCCCCTCCTAATTTGAAGAGCACTCATTGCGTAGTGTACATAGCTGTCCATACAAACCTGCACTCCAGAGGTGTTAGATTTTACGCCAACACCTTCTAAAAGGAAAATTGTATAAGTGAGTTGATGAAATTTCCTCACCACAGGAAAAATGCGCCATGACTAAAGATGAATGGAAGGAAAATTTTCTAAGGAAAATTCCTCCTTGATGCCTAATACTGATGATGTTGATTGAATATTTTTTCTAAGTGTTAATATTTAATTTCACCTCTAGAGGAAAATACACCTAAGTCTGATGGAGGGTGATGAAATTTTCAGAAGCATTGTAATGACCCTTTTTTGGTGGAAGCACTTGAACCCGAAACTTGCATTCAAAGTGTTTCTCAAGAAGACATTAGAAACATTAGAGATCGATAAATTCAGTTATAACATCCAATAAGAACATTGATGATATAAATATTTCATTCTTGTCAAAGGATTATTCATTTCATCCTTATCACTCCTATGAATGATTCTACTAAAATATATTTCATAAGTATATTAGATATTAAACATCTTCAAAGATCGCATAGATGGAGTTCTATTATATCATTTACATCATAGAGTCATTATTACTTATAAGGCTCAATAATTGCATAACCACCTATAAAGTGCATATCTATATATTATTAATTATCTTTATACTTAAAATACTCATCTTCGCATGAGCCCACACATCATCTATAAATATATTATTTATTTAATATATATATACACTTGCAAAATATACAATTGCATTAAATAGTCATGATGAAGCTTATTAAAAGAATACCAAATATAAATAGCAAAATATGTATACATTTATATTTGCAGATAATAACCATAATAAAGCATACTATAGAATTTATTAATTTAGATCATAGAATACATATATAATTTCAGACCCTAATAATTAGAGACTACCCAGAAATAACAAATATAAATATTAAACACACAACAACATAAAATAAATATAATCAACTTACCCTGCTGCTGCTTATTCCTTGTGATCAGATTTTCCAGAATCTTTTATTAGGCTGATTCCTTTTCCCAAAATACATTCCTAGATTCTTTACTTTGTTCTTCCCTTCTTCCATTCGATGTAATATTTGAACATATTACCTTTTGTTAATAGTTTGATTCCTATCCTCCCTCTTTCCATTCCTTAACTTCAGGTTATTCTTTTTATATTCTCCTTCTTCAAAATATATATATATATTTCCGTCTCTTTTTTTTTCCCCCTCCTCTTCCTTTCATTCCTAACCTCCTCTTATACCCTCTTCATAAGGTTCGTGCCTTTTTTGAAGGGATGCGATTCTTTAGTGGATCGCTGTATTTTCAAACAGCAATGACTCTTTAATGAATCGTTGCCATATTATTTATTCGTGTTTTGGCTATTGCTGATTCTGTATCTTATATTTGTTTATTTATTTTACTTTTATGTTTGTTATTTGTTTATATCATATTATAAAGGCTAACTGATATTTGTACTATATGTAGTAATATATATTAATATTATTATTTATTTTTATATCTATATATATATATATATATTAATGTAATATGTAATATACAATATATACATTCAAATGTCAAATATAAGATATATATATATTTTATATAATAAATGTAATGCGTATTTTATTTATGTGTATATAATATAATTTCATCTTTATTAATAATAATCTCAGTTATCCGATAAGGATGTATGAGCTTTTGATCTAGTATCATTATTAATTGTATATCAATATTCATAATTTATAATATCTAGAATTGCAAAAATTAGGGGACATGACAGTCCACCCTGCCCAAGATTGCTTGTCCTCGAGCAATCTCAAACAATAATTACAACTAATATATTAAGAAAGTCCTTTTATTATTGTTAAGCACAGGTGATTATAAACACACATGGTGTAACATGCAAATGTTATATGCAAGTTATATATATAGACACTCATGCTAAAAATGCATCAATCATCTATGTTGAATACACATCAGGCATAGAGAAGATATTTTAGACATGTAGCAATCGCGACATACAATAGGTACACATATGATCACTCACAAGATATGATACATGCACTTAGGACATACAAATAAGGCACTTTAATATGCTCTAAGTATGTAAGACATGAGGCACACTCATAAGACATGAATCATACATTTGAATAATCGTTAGTAAAAGATGAAGTACAGGCATGAATAAATACATGGAGCATACACCAACATGGAACATAGACTCGAATACATAAGGCATGAGTATTCATGAAGTATACACTTGAATATATAAAGCATGAGGTATGCTTTGTCAATCGCAAGTACACCTGAGAATGGAGAAGGCATGCTGGAAAACACACCAATCATGAAAGGCACATTAGGAAGTTATTCATAGAGCAGTTAGGTGGAATATATTAGTCATAAATGCATACAAGATACAAAGCATGAAGCAAACATGAATACATGTGTAGAGCATGATCATAGATTACACATGAAGCATAAAAATACACGAATACACTTATGAAGACACGGAGTAAAACACTCAATGTAAGACAAATACGCATAGAAGTGACAAGCAATAAATTACACACAAGGCATATAAATCATATAATTATACTTAGGAAAAGAAATAAATTTGAAGTATATATGTAGAGCACATAAACTCAGACAAGATATGCAAAGCGTAAATACTCATAAGGTAGGAAGCAATATAAATACACTCAAACAGGAGGCATTCAAATAAGGTACACAGTAGTAGGCAAAGTAATTGCAGATCATAGGAAAAAGACATTAATCCTAGAAACACAAATATACTTCATAAGAATACTAAATTGTAGGGCACAAATTCAAACACAATTAAAATCAAGGTAGCCTTTCTTATTATTGCTTCTTGCAAATTACATGTAACAGTGCATTCAAACATGGGGACACGTATCAATTAAGAAGTAGATGAAGCATGAAGTATTCATATTAGTACACATAAACATATGTAGGAATTACACACATGGAGCGAGAAGCATTTACTCATTTATTAAGACATGAATATGTAGAGCATTCAAGTACACTCAAATTCATTTCTAGGCATGGAATATATCATGCATTCAATAAATGGAAAATACACAATATGAAGCATCCATTTAAATATACGTAAAGCACAAAATGATCCTACATATAGAACACAGGTATAAGAATGCTCATAGACACAATCAGCAAATACAAACAAACACAAGCATACACTTAAGAATGGAGTAGTCATGTATAAGAGTACATCAGTCATGAAGTGAACAAGTAAGATGCTAACCAAGAAACAAAAACACCATAAGTTTGGTAAAACATGAGTGCATGAAGTCACAAGGCATATGTATGAATATATGTAAAGTATACACTTGAATGCAAGTCACAACAAATACCATGTCATATACACCCAAATACATCATCATGAAGGACACACTTGAATTCAAAGTCACAGAGTATACAAGTACAAAGTCAGAGGGTATACACTTGAATACAAATACATCTCGAATTCAAATACAAGTCATAGAGTATGCACTCAAATATCAATACAAAGTTATAGAGTATACACCCAAATACAAATTCAATCACGAGTCATAAAGTATACACTCAAATAAACACAATCGACGAGTATACACTTAAATATAGATACAATCACAAGCTATAGGGTGTACAATCAATTACAAATACACTTGAATGAAGTATGCTGTCAGACAATTGAGAAGGTGGATTCGGTGTATCCCATACTACACCGTGGGTCCATCCTCCTTCCCAAGGTCATTGAGTATACACATAAACATGAAGCAGACACGCGAATACACGTCATGCACAAGCATTCATATGAATATATGTTACAGAGCATTCAATCTGTAAATTTTTGAACAACTAAATAGATATTAAAACACCCCAAGTTATCATCGCTCACCCAATTCACAAGAGGTAGGAGTGGACCACGCACAAGGATGCCCTTAGCGCCTCTCTTCTCAGCCCGAAGGTAGTCAATAAACACCTGTTGTATTGACTCCCTCGGCCCTCCTGGGTAGACACGCAGTCATCCATGAGGGTGGCCTACCTCGAAGAGATCCTAGTATCTGCTCTCCTTCATGGGCGTCCAATCCTCCTCTATGATTTGATTTGAAACAGAATGATAATTTGGTAATGGGTAGACACGCAGTCCATGAGATAGTTTGGAGGAAGGATTCCCGTAGGAGGCCCTTAGAGCACTCCCTTCTCAGCCCAAGAGCGGCCAACCAACACCCGTGGATATGACCCCCTCAGCCCTCGTTGGCAGACCTGCAGTCATCCAATGAGGGTGGTCTACCATGAAGGGACTCTAGTATCTGCTCAACCTATCGATTCCATCCCGCAACCAACTACATGATTGTTTGTTGATACAAACAATTGCATCTTACCTTATTACAAGTTACAATTACAACATGCTATGAGGATTCATGAATTCATTAAGATATTAATAATTTGTTTATCGTATGAATGTATATGCACTAGTCCTTTATGCTATAAATCTATCAATCACCAAAATATGTTTAACAAATATTATTCTCCAACTATATAAAGGTATTTAGGATTGTTGATTTAGGGCTATGAAAATACGCACCTAATACTTACCACTTCAATTTTCCGAAACCTCCAACCAATAATGTCGCCTTCTTATACTATGTTTTACTAGAATGATAGATCATCATGTCATTGTTAGTTATCCAATTCAAAATACATATTAGCAACACTATAATAGTTGCCTTATGATAATAAATAACATCGATTAGATAAATATTGTCATGCATAAATTGTGTTGATCAATTGCCTGTTATATGTTTACTAGTCATCATATATTTATGTATAAAATAGTGTCATTGTTTCTATTCAAAATCTCACAATTTTAGGCGGGCTGTAACCCATGCACCAAACTAATACAAACAAATGATTAATCATAGATATGCAGACTAACAACATAGATATTTATCTATTCACACACATATATCTTGATACTTATTTTACCCGAATGTCACAACAGTGATTACATTCAATGGTTATAGGACATACCTGATCTGCATAATTCAGAATGCATTCTATATGTTTATAGAGTATACCTTTGCTTTGGTAAGTTCACATATATTATCTTCACAGGATGGCAGGAAAGTTGCTCTGATACCACTTGTAATGACCCTTTTTTGGTGGAAGCACTTGAACCCGAAACTTGCATTCAAAGTGTTTCTCAAGAAGACATTAGAAACATTAGAGATCGATAAATTCAGTTATAACATCCAATAAGAACATTGATGATATAAATATTTCATTCTTGTCAAAGGATTATTCATTTCATCCTTATCACTCCTATGAATGATTCTACTAAAATATATTTCATAAGTATATTAGATATTAAACATCTTCAAAGATCGCATAGATGGAGTTCTATTATATCATTTACATCATAGAGTCATTATTACTTATAAGGCTCAATAATTGCATAACCACCTATAAAGTGCATATCTATATATTATTAATTATCTTTATACTTAAAATACTCATCTTCGCATGAGCCCACACATCATCTATAAATATATTATTTATTTAATATATATATACACTTGCAAAATATACAATTGCATTAAATAGTCATGATGAAGCTTATTAAAAGAATACCAAATATAAATAGCAAAATATGTATACATTTATATTTGCAGATAATAACCATAATAAAGCATACTATAGAATTTATTAATTTAGATCATAGAATACATATATAATTTCAGACCCTAATAATTAGAGACTACCCAGAAATAACAAATATAAATATTAAACACACAACAACATAAAATAAATATAATCAACTTACCCTGCTGCTGCTTATTCCTTGTGATCAGATTTTCCAAAATCTTTTATTAGGCTGATTCCTTTTCCCAAAATACATTCCTAGATTCTTTACTTTGTTCTTCCCTTCTTCCATTCGATGTAATATTTGAACATATTACCTTTTGTTAATAGTTTGATTCCTATCCTCCCTCTTTCCATTCCTTAACTTCAGGTTATTCTTTTTATATTCTCCTTCTTCAAAATATATATATATATTTCCGTCTCTTTTTTTTTCCCCCTCCTCTTCCTTTCATTCCTAACCTCCTCTTATACCCTCTTCATAAGGTTCGTGCCTTTTTTGAAGGGATGCGATTCTTTAGTGGATCGCTGTATTTTCAAACAGCAATGACTCTTTAATGAATCGTTGCCATATTATTTATTCGTGTTTTGGCTATTGCTGATTCTGTATCTTATATTTGTTTATTTATTTTACTTTTATGTTTGTTATTTGTTTATATCATATTATAAAGGCTAACTGATATTTGTACTATATGTAGTAATATATATTAATATTATTATTTATTTTTATATCTATATATATATATATATATTAATGTAATATGTAATATACAATATATACATTCAAATGTCAAATATAAGATATATATATATATTTTATATAATAAATGTAATGCGTATTTTATTTATGTGTATATAATATAATTTCATCTTTATTAATAATAATCTCAGTTATCCGATAAGGATGTATGAGCTTTTGATCTAGTATCATTATTAATTGTATATCAATATTCATAATTTATAATATCTAGAATTGCAAAAATTAGGGGACATGACAAGCATGAATAAAATTGGCCATGGATGAGTCAGAGGATGCCAACTTCGCGAGGACGATAAAAAATTTCAAGTCAGAGCAGGAAAATTCGCCCAGAGATGAAGAATTGAGATAAATTTGATGAAAAATATTTTTTCTAAGGTTTAAAATTCAAAAATTAAATGTACCCCTTCGTTTGTAGACCCACGAATTCAACACGTTCTGAAGGGAATTTTCTTCTGGGTATTGAAGATCTTCGACAAGGAATGGATTTTAAGGTCTTCCACTTCGCTGAGGCTTTCAGGATAAAGATTTTGATCGACACTTGAATTATGAATTTTCCTAAGGAAAATTAAATTTTTTTCTAAGGCAAAATGAATAAAATGTGCTTTTGAAGATAAAATACCTTAGATGATGAGTTTGAAGTTGATTGCCTAGGTGATTTTAATCGAATCCTTCGTGAGACTAATCTTTCAGAGTCGGAGATGAATAAAAGTGAGTGTCAGAGCTTTAGCTGGTGAAGTAAATTTCTTAATAAGATGCAGTTGAAGTTATAAAAATGAATTAAAATTGCTAAGTACACCTTGAAGTGAATCCTTTGAAATTCAAGAAGGTCAAGATTCCAGATGCCAAATGACAAGTGTTGCAATTGCCAGAGGAGGGAAATTCGAATTCCTGCTGTGAAGTAGTGGAGATTTAATAAGTTGGCTAAAGATAACCTCTTCTAGAATTTGACTTGGCTATATGAGCTGAGAGTTTATTCATTTTTCTCCATCAACTGAAGAGGTTCGATTCTAGCTCTGAAGTTGAGATTGTAGTACAAGCATTGAAGCAATTCGATTTGAAGAAGAAGGGTTGTTGAGGTTGAAACTTTGAAGAAGTGTGAATTTGAAAAAGTCTAAGTGCTGAAGTGAAGTTGGACGATTTTGCTAAGTAGAGAAGTTGCTGAAGCTTGCTCGAAACTTTCTAAGTGTTGAAAGTTCAAAATTGCTAGAGAAGTTGAGGTTTGCAGACGAAATATGATATTGGAGCTTCTCAATTTTAGAAGTCGACTGGCAGCCCCAATGCTATTTCATGTTATTTTATTTTAAATTGCTGATGGCTGTTTGTTATTTTGTAGGATGGCTGAAGTAAGAGCAACTAGCAGAGACAATAATGTTGCATCCAGGCAGGTTGTTATCAAGAAGCTGAGCAAGCCTTTCCTGCGGGAGTCGAAATTCACTTCGAAGTTGGGTAAGCTGGCTGACACAAATTTGGGTTCTTTCAACATGGAGGTCTTTAAAAGTTGAATGACGGGAGTTGGCAGTTACCATCCTTCAATCACTTCGCACAATATTGTTCGAAGTGGATTATTTGCAGCTGCTGGTTTTCCGCCAGCTATTCAATGTCCAGAGCTGATGATGGAGTGTGCTAATTGCTACGATCCTGATCATAGGTCTATTGTTTCACCTGATGGTAGATTGTTCACCAACCTCACTCTTGTAGCTATCGGTGAAGCTTTTGGAATTCCATCACACGAGAGGATGATTTACAAGACGAGAGAGCGAGCTGAGCGAATGTATGCTTCAACGTTCGAGAGATGTGCGGAGATGATCAACGCTCGCTGGATGAACAAGCCCAAGCCCTCTTGCACAAAGTTGCTGAAGCAAATAATATAGGATGATTTGAAGCAGGAGTACTGTGACCTGATCATAATGCTTAGTAGAGTTGGAGGCTTCCCTCAAGCATTTATTTTTGAGCCTTGGATGTTCTATTACATCAACCTCGTACTGGAAGGAAAAGAGCACATCAACTGGGCGGTGATGATTGGTGACAATTTGCATGAGCAGCTCCTGAGTTTGAGAAGGACAAAAACATTTTACATGGGCTCCTACATTGTTTACATGTTGGCTCGTATGACAAAGTACAGGGGAATTTCATACAAGGAGCCAATTGGATGTGGCTCTCATCAGTTCAAAATTCATGAGGCTTGTCCACAGCTGCACCTGATGAGCACGTCCCATTACAAGTGGGTCAATGATGCCTTTACCATGCATATAACGAGATCACTTCAGCAATGGACTCATCATAGGATCTCGAGGGAAGCTCAGGAGTTGATAGAAAGGTATGGGTGTTTTATCCAATTTCTGAAATTCGCTTATATCAGGCTGCAAGGTTTTTCTTCATACCCCTATAGATTGCCGAAGTACCCAACGAATAGAATTTTGATGTTAGCGATATCTAGGAAACTTGTTGCCTATGATAAGATTCAAAAGAGAAAGAAGGGAGGGATTGACTTCCCAATCATCATGGGGAATTCAGATGAAGTGTGTCCTTCACTTCAGGCAGCCAAAGAAGCTAAAAATGAACTTCAGTTCTTTCATTTTTCTTACCACACCAACAGACAACATTATGACCCTCACAACAATATTAGATGGATACTGTCAGAAGAGTTCAAGCATAAGGCAAATATTGAGGATTATTGGGCTGGTGCATCAGATGAGGCTGAAGTCAGGAAAAGAATGTTCTCGAGGCTTCCGTTGAGCATGATTAGGGAGTGTGAAATTATTCCAATACCAGACCAGGTGGACGAGGACATGAACGTTCTCCATCTAGATTATGAGGCAGTGAGAGACACGCCACTTCCACTCCCAGATTGGTCGGAGCCAGAGATTGCTGATTTGGACACGCTTTGTATCCCAGTCATGACTTTCACGAGAGCTTGGGTTGAAAGGCATGTGAGCAGATTGAAGAGTAGGTCAATTCCTTTGACTTACAACTTGATGGGAGATCATAGGACACCGACTACCGGCAAGAAGAAGTAGGTTACTCGAGGTCCGGAATCTCGAAGGAAGGAGCTAGTTCAGCCGAAGCCTCCGAGGGTTGTATTTGAGTCACCTAGGCCATTGGAGACACGTTCTGCAAGCATACAGGAGGTTTCTCTTTTTGCTGATCAGAGAAATGCATTGAATCAGGAGCAGGAATTACATAAGGAAAATCAACCACCACAGAGAGAGTCAGTTGGCCAGAGTGTTAATGCACCCACTAGAGATGATCAACAGGAGGAAGATGAGGAGACTGCTACTGACGCACACTTCTAGCGTGAGCTAGAGACGACTCTAGAGAATGATGCAGTTTCAGGGGATACTCAGCCATTAGAGGCCAATGAGCCTCACCATAATGAAATTGAAGTAGAACAAGTCCGTGAGGAGGTAGCTAGAGAGGAGCAGCCATTTGACATACAACAGGTAGTAACTGATTGGCTCAGAGATAGAATGAGAAGGAGCCCCAGTGAAGAGGCTGATCCAGCGGTAGAGATAAAAGAATTTTTGAGTAGGATCAGCGTGCCTCCAACCAAGAAGTGAGCTAGGAAATTTTTGAAAATCTCAACAGATGAGGATGGCTCTCGCACCCTTCACGTAGCTGTGCCAAGGGTTGATTGTGATCGAGATGAAGCAGTGCCAGAAAATTATGTGATCACAACCATGGAGTTAGGTCGCCCCACAGGTGCACAGATCATTGAGGAGTGTGATAACTCCTATCAGGCACTTAAGGACAGATTGTTCAGGACTGAGGGCAAGTACAAGAAATTGAAGAAGGAACATAAGACTTTGATTGGCTACGTGCAACATTTGTCTCGTCCTTGTGGGCAGGAGAATCCAGCAATAGAGCTTCTAGCCTAGTTGTCCAGAAAATCAGTTAGTGGCTTGGAGGATTTGAAAAAAGATGGCACAGGAGGCAGACAAATGGGTTGCAGGTGTTCATGCCGAGACATAAAAGTTCATGGAAGATCTTGCTCATGCTTACCAGCAAGCTTCCAGCATTATGGCACGGATGGAGGTAGTTGATCAAGCCTGGGGTGATGCTCGTGTCTACCAGAGCAAAGTTATTCAGCGTCTGGAAGCCTTGATGCATACTCCTTTGCAGATGCTAATTGATGGAGGAGTTATTCAAGAGGGTGATAGGTACGACTTTACCAGCTGGTGCTCTTCAATAGTCACGGGACGTGGGTTCTTTGATGCAACACAGGTGGATTCAGCCAGAGTCAGGAAGGCTATGATGAACATTGTTGATGGAGTCTTGAACACCTTGGAGGCAATCTTTGCTAGACGGCTGAATTCTGATGAGGTGACTACTGATAATTTGAGGGGTAGGCTGGCACCTTTCTTTTCGAAGGTGAAGAATTTTGTGTAGGATGACTTTGAATTTTTTTTGACTTTCTCCAGCCTGATCCAGAGTACCCAGGATGCCTTGGCCACTTGGAGAAAATCTTGCACACGTCATGGGCAATCAGTCATGGTGTTGGAATTTCAGCTTGATCATATTCCCCCGATCTCAGTTCAGGAGGTTGAGGCTGTGCTTGCCAGGTTCATTGATTTTGCAGCCAAGGATAAGGAGAATGGAAACACACTTCTCGATGATGACCTTCTAGATGATTGATTGTGAGCATTAATTGCCTTTACTATTTTGGGAGTGAGTGGGAATCTTTGATTCATCTATTGTACCACTCCCTATTCTGACAGTTTTTAGGGTTAGGGCTGAGGTGGCTTAATCTAAGCCATTCATTTGATTGTAATTTGAGCCGTCCATTGGACTGGGCCATCTATAAAAGGGGCATCCCCCTTCATTTGTATCTCATTAGAAATTAGATTAGACATTAGACTAGAGACTAGAGCAGAGAGATAGTTTGATAGCTTAGCATAGTTTGGAGGAGAAGGAAAGTTTTCCTTTGAAAACTTTGTAAGATATTGTTGTGAAAACTTTCATAATAAAAGATCTTTCATTGATGGTGAAATTTGTCTTTGTTATAAATAGCTAGCGAGATTTCTTCACCCTTTCTACTTCAAGTAGCATAAAGTAGCTTAAAGTAGCGTAGTTTTCATTTCATGCAAGTAGATGTTAGCTGTGGATTTGTGGTGTTAATCAAGGTAACTTCGTTTTAGTCCATACCACTAGCAGCTTGCTGACGGCAGGTTTGCCTTGTGTGGTCAACTGGAGCATTTTATAAGCCTAACTTCAGTTATAATTCATGTCTTGGTATGCGTCGTCTTGACGGTATCTTGATGCCGGATTGTAACTTGAAAATTTCTTGCCATCCCCTTGAAGATTGCACCAACTTTGTGTAAGCTGTCCAACGTGAGGCGGAGCAGAGTTTGGTTGAAGTTTGGCGAAATTGATCCCGCGTCCTGCCCTTAGATAGACCATAAATTTTCTAATCTCTAAAGCCATTCAATTCAGTTTATTTTTGGTTAGTTTTAGGAAAACGTACCTCATCGCTAAATCATCTGCAACATACAAAAGTCCCCTTCAAATCATTAACTTGTTGTCAACTGCAAGCCTTATGAACAATTGTGTAAGTCCCCTCGTGTAAACAACAAATCACAACGAACCTACTGAGGGTATTCCAAAGCATTTCGGAACCTTGGAGTTGAATGTGCGATCTTTCTTGCAATCTTAGTGCACAAAATTCTTTGATCAAGAGAGAATGGAGTAGCGTTCGGATTACTTTGTTCTGCTGATTGGTGCGGTCACAAAAATCACATCAACAAATAGCAAGGTGAAAATACAAGAAAATATTCTAAGTATGGTGAAGTTGGGCGCCCTCAACCAAGAAAGGCGCCCAAGCTTTTGATGCCTCTAATGGACTTTCCTGCAGTCAACACTCCCAGAAAACCTCTAATAGAATCTTCTTAGTTCCGCAACGAGTCCAGCCATCAGTCCGTTCGATGCCCAGATCATCCGAAATTGTAAAACCTTTTGAAGGAGAGGAGATAAACCAAAAATTTGAAAAATGTAAAAAAATGGCTAACACTGGTTGAGATGGGCGCCCCTGGAGAGGATAGGCTCCCATGATTTTGAAGGCCTAAACAAAGTTTCTAGTTGAAGATGCCTCCAGAACGATCTTTTCAGATTCAGTCGAGCTTCGCAATGAATCATTCAGCTCGTCCACCAGATTAATTGAACATCTAGAAATCAAGATCAAACCAAGGGTCAAAATGGAAGAAAAGTTGAAAAACTCAAAAAAATAGCTAACTCTGAAGCAAATGGGCGCCCCTAGCCAAGAAGGGCGCCCAACTTTCAATGCCTTAGTGAAATTTTCAAAATTTTCAAAATTTTCAAAATTGTGAGATGAAGAGAATGTCCAAGTTCATTGAACAGGCCAATATTAGGGTTTTTGAAGATAAAAGCAAAAGAAATCAGACCTATTTCAAACCCTAAGTCTATTTAATACACCTCTTCGATGCAATTTTCATCATTATTGTAGGTGGCATCCCAAGGAGAAAGTTGGAGCAGCAAGTTTGGAGAATTTTTCAAGATTTAAGAACTCAAGTTTGCTGATTCTTCATCAATTTTTTCAGACCAGCAGCATAAGGCCTTGCTTTTTCATTCTTTTTTTCATCCAAAAGATCAAATTTTTGAAGAAGGCCAAGATTTTCAATTTTCAGCCATCTGGGTCTTGTCATCTCATTGTTCTGAAGAATTTTTCAAGAAATTTTCTCAAGTTGCAGCAGCTGCTTTTTGCTTTGCATGTCAGTGAAATCCTCAGTGTATTTAATTTTTGATCATTTGGGTCCTCTTGAAACAGTCTTTTGAAGAAAACCCATATCACAACTTTTTTCAAGAAAATTTCAAATTTTAGGGTTGGCTGCTTTTTCGATCAGCCCTCAGTGTTTTTCAAATCTGATCAACTGGGTCCATTTCTAATTGCATTATGAACAAAACCCAGGTGCCAACTTTTTTCGTGAAAAATTGAAGAATTAGGGTTTGCTTCTTTTTCAGTCTAAATTCAAAAATTTCAAAAACGGACGATCTAGGTTGTCTTGCAACGAAATTCTGAGCAAAATCCATATCTCAAAAAAATTTCAAATTAAAAAATTTGTCCATTGGAGGAAGAAAAATCAGCATTCTAAAAATAGTAAGTTGTGCAAAACTTGTCTGAACCTAGGCAGGTTTGTAGTCATTCTTCAAGGTTTTTGAAATGGAGTACACTCCCAATGATTTCAAGACCAAATCAGTTCTCTACCATGATTTTATCAAAACAGCTGAGACAGACTTGCATCACATCAAGCTGGTGTTTAATCTACACGCTTTGGAGAGCGCAGACAATACTACCATCAGAAACTTGGGGCACTCTGGACTTCTTGCAACAGCGTCTATTCCTATCTTAGTTTAGAGTCTCGAGTTTGTAATCGCTTGCATCAAGCATTACAACCTGGCTACAAGGGAGATTCAATCAATTGATGGCAGATTGATTTGCAGTTTGAAGCCTGACATGATCGAAAAATGTTTCTCCATTCCCCCTTGCCCTGAAAGTGTCACTATCTCAAAGGGCGAATGTGAGAGGATATGGGAAATGCACAAGGATAAGTACAGTAAGAAGATTGCACAAAGGTGGATGAAGGAAAAACATAAGACTTTGCCTAAGAATGTCGGGCGAGGAGAGTTCAAGGACGAAGTTGCCATCATAATCACCTTGCTCAACAGGGTAACTAGATCAGAAGATGCTACCAAGTTTTAGCCTTGGATGTTCTACGTTATACCCCATATCATGAAAAAAACCGAGTTCTATGATTGGGCCACCTTGATCAGTGACAACCTCCATCAGCAAATAACAAAATATTTCTAGATTCATGAGTTCCATATGGTTTCTTACTGTTGTACCCAAAACCAAAATTTTTGCTTCACTAAGGCATTTTGCTTAATTGAGTCTTAATCTTGTTAAAGTGATGACAGAAGGTCGTTTTTGGGGTTTTCAGATATGGAGTTGGTGTCAGTGTTATGTTAGTCTGTTACTGAAGAGATTTAAGAAAAATGAAAATTTGAAGGAAAATCACCAAAATTTTCTATTTCTGGAGAAGGGAGCACATTCTCAAATAGGCACCCTATCTTTTAGGGGCCCAAATCTTGTTTTTAGGGTTTGTCACCTCCAGCAGACATTCGTTCGACATCATGTCAGCTTCGCAGTGAGCTATCAAGCCTGTCAAACGGACCTGTTTCGAGCAAGTTGTGGTGGATACAGCGCAAAACAAGGCGAAAAGAATTGGCTCACTGTAAAAAGCGCAGCTTTTGGAAAAAGCCCATCTTTTTGAGGTGCCAAATGAAGGTTTTGGCTAAATGCCACCCAAGATGTTTATCTCACTTTTGTTCGAGCTTCGCGACGCATCCGTCAGTGGGTGAATCTGAGTTGCTGAAGTGCTTGAACCTGAGGTCAAACGTAGGGTTAAATCTTAGTCAGAATGTCAGAGGAAAAAGCGAAAAGAGCACATTTTGGGAAAGGCGCCTGAAGCTTTTCAGGTCTTTAATGCTTTCTTTTGATGGTTTTAGATATTCAATGTGTCCGTGTTATGCTCAGCTTTCCGTTGCCTGTCTTTTCATTCAGAGAGATGACTCAACGACTTCCAATCGAAATTTTATGTTATTTCGGTCAGTTTCAGAAATGGCCAAGTCACGGAATGAAAAAGCAGTTTCTCAAAAGGCCCTTGTTTTTCACCGCCGGATGATGTTTTTGGGGAAATGTGCCTTTGCGGTATTCACAGAATGAGGTCACCTCGCGTGAACCGAGATCCATCTTGAAAGTTGGTAAAATAGAAGTTATGAAGGAATTATTTTTCCCCTTCGTGCGAAATCGAGAAGTCAAAATTTGATTTGAGAAAAAGCGACTTTTGAAAAAGCTTGGTTTTGAGCCTTCAGATGTCAGTTTTATGACGTCAGTCTCAAGATATCTTTTGATCAGTTCTTAGAGCTCTGCAATGCACCTGTCGGCCACCCGTCGGAGAAGTCAATCAACCAGTGTCAGAGGATGAACAGAGGTCTCCGGCAGAGGTTTTAGCTTAAATTTTCATGAAATTTGGCTAAGTCTGGAATTCGTTTGAGAGTTCAAAGTTGGATTTTCGAAAGTGAGTTGAATGGACGCCTTAACTGGAGTTCTGACTGCAGTTAGACTAAACGATTTCTGGGTTGTCATCTTCAGTTCGTATATTGGCATGTTGAGTGTTCTTTCAGTTCGCATGTCGAGTTAACTAGTTTGCATGTTCAGTTAACTATCTTGCATGTTGAGTTAACTTGATTGCATGTCCACTAAACTGAAGATTATCAGTAAATGTCAACTAAAGTTCACATGCATGGCGAATTTGGTTACAATTGTGAAGTTTTTAGTGAAGATGACGCTTCATTGAGTGTCAACTGAAGTTCTAGAAGGGACGGCATGAATGGTGAAGCATTAATTTGTGAAGTATGGCGTATGAAGTAGTTAACTTCAGTTCTCAAAAGGGTCGCCATGTTTAGATATTTTTGATGAAGCATTAATTAGTGAAGCTACGCCCTTTACAAGGAATGACAACTGAAATTCCAAAAGGGTTGTTATTTTTAGAATTAAATTGAAGCATAAGTGTGAAGTTGGCGCACTTCTTAAAGGCCAACTGAAGATTGAAAATGGTCGCTATTTTTAGAATATTTATTGCATGAATATGGCGAGTTTCTTATGGCTAACTTCACTTATCAAAAGGGTTGCCTCAAGTTCAAGTTTGTGAATCTAAAGCAAGTTTGAAGATGGCGAATTTAATATGAAGTGCTAACTAAAGTCAAAGTCACATGAAACTGTTAATTGAAGACTTGTAAGGCAAACCCTAATGCATGGCGCTTTAATTAGCATATCTGTGTTTCAGATAACTAGAATAAGGTCCAATTAGAAGCCAAGCGCACTTTTCATGGATTCCTTGCCTAGTGCGAATTTTCAAAGATGAAAATCTATATATTTCAGCCATGGCGTCCATTATTTCATCATCTTTTGCTCTGAAGTTCATATTCTTCTTGAGCGACCAGGAAACTAAAGGTGCTACAGGTGTCCGAATTCAGCGTTCTTCGAAGCAACGAGTTCAGATTGTTCAGAGGAAGGCGATTCTAGACTTTATTTTCACTTTGCATGCAGGTTTTATCAAGTTCCAGAAAAGAGATTGGCAGATTTTTCAGAAGCAGACAAGCAAAACTTTCTATCTTCGTCTTATTTCTTCTATTTCTCACTTGTCATGTCCCCATTTTTGGCGAGCATCAGTGATCGTGAGATTGGCCTATCATGAGACCCTCGTAGGCTGACAGAGTGGTTAGAGGGTCGTTTCGGAGCTTGGCTCAGCGTCGGATTGGCAGTATTGATCAATTGGCTTTCGTTTGGGCTCGATCGGAGACATTTTGCAGAATTGCTATTTTTAGCAGTTCCTGGCAGGCAGAGTGGGACCACTGCTATTTTTAGCAGTTTGGCTGTGGCGGCATCAGGAATCACTTCAGAGTTCGTCAGCATCAGACGGATCGGTCATCGGGTTAGAAACGAGGAAGATATTAATATTTAATGACATTTATTAAATATTAATTAATGAATGATTATAATATAAAGTTATAATTTAAAATTATAACTTAAGTGATTTCTCACTGAGGGGTGCGCCCAACATTAAAAGGGGGCCAGTTTGTGAATTAAATTATTATAAAATATTTTGGCTGAGAACTATTGAAAATAAAAAGAATTAAATTGTCAAATATATTAAAATTCCCTATTATTAAGGAATTCGCCCTTTTTGAGAAGATTAAAGGGTTTTGCCTTGAAAGTTGAGCATTATGACATTTGAGAATGAGAGAAATTGATCAAGTCTTGCCAGAGCACAGAGACCTTAGGGTTTCGTCTCGAAATCGTCGGAGAACGAGCCATCTCCTTCGAAGCAGTTCAGAGGATGTGAAATAACATCTGATTTATTGCCAGTTGAGAAATTTCTTCATCCAGAAGAAGTTACAGAGCTTCAGAGAATTTATTGAACTTCACAGAGGTTTCTTCATCAGGGTTTCAGAGAGTTTATACATTCAGAAGGCAATCCATTCCAGAAGGTTGATTCTATTGTTATTTAGGAGGTTTAGAAAGAGGGCCGTACAAATTAATTGATTGCTGTTGTAGCCGTACTCTTTGTACAGCAGGCCGTACTCTTGAAAGGAGCTGTACCTCTTTATTAAGTGAAACGCCTCCCTTTTTCCTTCTGAAAACTTCATTGCATAAAGGCACAGGCACTCAGGATACTTGCCAGCATCTTACAGAGGGAGACGCATTTACATTTAGAACCTTGTCTTTTGCTGCAGCTTCTGGCCGTACATTCCTGTACCAGGCCGTACCAAGTAAGGAAAGCCGTCCCTTTGTTCCAGAGTCAAACGCCTTCTCCTGAGACAGGCAAACATCATTACTAAGGCCACAGAGTTCAATAGCAGTGGATGTTATCTCCAGGCGCCAAGGAAAGAGACTTAATTTTTCAGCCGTACCATTCTAACAGCAGGTCCGTACCAGCAGAAAAAGGGCATATTCTTCACCTAAGGCAAAACGCCTCACATACTGATCTTTGATCTTCCATTCTGGGGGCGCCAACATCTCAGGATCAGTGTGCAAGCTTTGGAGAGCGGAAGAAGCTGATAATTGATGAATCCGTACCATCATCTGGAGAACATTTAATGCTGTTGCAGAAATCAGGTTTTTAATAAAATCATTATCTTTTCACCTTGCATGTTACTGGGTATTTGTGTAATCATCTCTGGAAGAATTATGAATGTACTGGCATACATATTTCATTGTTTTTAAAGTTAGACGATTTTAATTAAATTTATTTCAAGCACTTGCAAAAATCGCCATCTTTATTATCATGCAAAACATCAAAAAACTACCAAAACCTAAAACCTTCAGAAAAGACTCAGAAAACAGTCGGAGACAAGAATAGGGGAAACAAGGGGTTTCTACATCACCTTAGGTACTTTCTTCGCATGTCAAAGAAATTCAACACATATTTAGAATCTGATCATCTGGGTTCGCATATTTCAGCATTTGCAGCAAAACCCACGTCTTAGATTTTTTCGAGGAAATCGCCCCATAGTCTTCATTCTGAAGCTCTATGCTTTTTTCCGAGAATTTCTTTGCATGTGGGCTTGAAACACATTTTTTGGAGAATCCAACTATCTGGGTTTGTTCAGAATTCAGTTGTGCACAAAACCCATGTTCCAGAAAAACTTCGAAAATTTCTTTTGTCAGAAGCTATTTTTAGCTTTGTCCAGAGGTTTTCAGAAAGTTCTTCAAGTATATTCGACTTTACAGTCAAAAGTCGCTATTTTCAAAATGCAGTTCAATCTTATTGATTACAAGGTGAAATCGGCTCTTACACATAATTTCATCAAAACTTCAGATACAGACCTGAATCATGTTTTTCCAGTGGTGAATCTGAGCAGTTTGGAGAATGTTAGCAGCAATTCGTTGAAGAATCTTGAGCGTTCCGGGTTGCTGGCAGCGGCATCCATTCCTGTTACTATCTTCGATCTTGAGTTCGTTCTTGCTTGCATCAAGCATTATGACTCGTCTTCACGATAGATCAGATCAGTTGACGGGAGAGTTGTTTGCAGTCTCAAACCAAAGGACATAGAGAAATGTTTTGCTATTCCTCCTCGTTCAGATAACTTTACTGTGGTTCTTGAGGCTTGTGAGAAGATATGGGATGCTGATCATCAGCGTTCGCAGAGGAAGGTAGCTCAGAAATGGCTGACAGTTCAGAAAACTAACATGCCTAAGAAGGTTGGTCGTGGCGAATTCAAAGAGGAAGTTGCTGTTTTGAAAACTTTACTCAACCGAGTTACTGGTCAATCAGACGCTAGCACTTTCCGTTCTTGGATGTTTTACCTGATTACCAGAATTCTTGATGACACTGAGCATTTTGACTGGGCTATGTTGATTAGTGATTGCTTACATCAGCAAATTACTAACTTTCTCAAGTATCATGAGTTTCATATGATATCCTACTTGGTTTACTTGGTTGTATTTCAAGGTAGCTTCAGGCATCTGAAAACTAATGGCACTCTCGGTGTTCAACGTGTTCATGAGTATTATCCTTAGTTAGAGTTTTCTCAATCCTAGCAAGACTTCCGAGCAGTGAATGATCACTTTTCTATGAGAACCGTAAGAGATCTTGATGACGAGATGCACATTCGTATTTCTGCCGAGGCCAAATCAGCAATGGAGACTTGGGCAGATTGGTTTATCCAGTTCCCTACTCTCACATACATCCGGGTTTATGGATATGTTGGAGAGCCCCTGATGTTACCAAGGTACCCTTCAGATAATCTCATCTTCATGGAGTTCCTCAGACAGATGCAACATGTTCATTTCTTTCTTCGTAGTCGTCATAAGACTGTAGCCAATTTTCCATTCACGTTGGGAATTTTCACATGCAGTGCGGCAACAGATGCCAGATTTATGTCTACTGAGATAGAAAGGTTCAAACTTAAGGCTTATACTGAGAGGCGTTCCTATGATCCTCTCGGTCATTATGCAGATCGGTTAGAGCGAGGGATTGCACATAAGCCGGCACTTGAAGATTTCTGGGCTAATTGTGAAGATGAATTCGAGGTTCGTTGTCGTCACTATTGTAGACTCACTATCGGTCAACTCTCTGATTACCTATCAGAAGATGTTGATGGTCTATCGGATGATGATGGAGAAGTTCTTCTCAATTCATATGTCAAGGATCCAGTTACTCGGCAGCCACTTCGTTCACCTGATTGGTATGCCAAGGAGAATATTTCTATTGAAGAGCTTTCCAGATCAGTTATCAAGACTAGTAGGTTGTTCTTGGAGAGCAAACGGACGCGAAAGTCAGTTCCTGTAGCAGAGCCGCCAAAGGATTTCTCTTCATTGCCTTCTACTTCTATAGCAAGACCCAGAGTCAAAACCATTATAATACCTCCTGAAGGGGTTAGACTTAGTGGAAACACAGGGAAAAGAGCTACTGGTAAGAGGAAGCAGAAATAGGTTGAGCGTGTTCCTGAGGTTCCAGTAGAGACAGTCATTCAGGCCGAGCCTCACGTTTCACCTCCTAGTCCGCCTCACATGCAACCTATTGACATAGATTCAGAACCTGAGATACCAATTCAAGCAGGATCGGAGACAACTGAACCTCCACAGGTTGATACATCAGGGACAGTCTCTCCTAGAATTGAAAATATTGTTCAATCTTGTTGGCTGGAAAAGTCTTTGGGAAGACAGAGGCGTGAACCTTCGTACAACCTTGATTTATCTGAGTTCGGTGAACCTTATCAGAGAAGGTCGAACAAGAAGATCAAGAAACAGGTGCATATCGAGAAGACTCCAGAATCAGAGATTGTTATTGAAGTTGTCGTTCCTCCAGAGGGTAAAAGCTTAGATGAAGTCGAAGTTGGTGATTTTACATTTACTAAGGCTAATCTTGGCAGGACCACTCGAGAGACAGATGTGACTCTTCTTAAGATTGTCACTAATAATCTCGAAGAGCGAATCACAAAGGATGGAGAAGATAAAGCCTTACTCAAGGCTGAAAATAGTCAACTTCGCCAGTACATTTCTGATCTTGTTCATGGAAATCCGAGTAGAGCATTTGTTCTTCCTCAGAGTACGCCTGCAGAACAACGAAAACTGGATCAGTTAGTTAGTCATGGCAGACTCTTGGACAACTGGATTGATAGTTTAGTTGCTGCTGGTCGGCGTCTTCTTGCAGATTTGTATCAGTTGACGAGTGATGCACATAAACTCCGTCAGGGTATTCAGTTGCTGGATATTGCAGTTGCAGAGAGTTTGGCAAAGGATCGTGTTCTTGTATCTCAATTATCAGTTGCATGCGATGCCTTGGAGATGGTCGAGGATCAAGAGAAAATTTTTACTTGGAGAGAGCAGCACCTTCTCAGGACAGAAATATGTGAGAAGATCTCTACTAAGTTGTTTTCATTAAAGGATGATGTGGTTGGAGTACTTGCACTTGTCAGCGGTTTCGTGGTTCAGATTCCGTGTCATTATCTTCTGGAAGATGGCACGTATGTTGAGTTGGACAAAGTTCAAGCAGAGTTCGAGAAGCTGATTCGTGACAGCCTTGAAGGTGAACCTATGGCGCCTAAATTAGAGAATATTTCAGTGATTGCAGCCAGTTTCAGAAAGGCGACTGAAGAATGTAAAGATGGTATGCACACAATTACAGAAAGTGGCAGAGAACTAAACAGACTATTGTTTTGAGCAGCGCAAAGTGCCGATGACGAGAGATCGATGAGTTTGGTCGAAGTGTTAGACCGGCTGACATGGAGTGATTGCCGTTGGAACTGCGAATTTCAAGGGTTGATTCCTGAGCAGAAGTAACTCGACTTTCGGCCTTGAGTTTTACTTGCTGACTTAACACATGCTTATCTCGTCCTTGGAATTATCAACACAGGAGTTAGGGTTAGGGTTTCTAGTTAACCGAAGGTAGTGTGCGTTAACTTTGCTTTAAATAAGGACGTGCATGCTTGCACATGGTCCATTTAGGTTATTTGTACCAGTTAACGATGGTAGCTTTCCAGTTAACTGTATAGTTTACTTCATTAGGGTTTAATAATTAATCTTGCATGCATTTTGCGAGACTGTAGTTAACACAAGGTGATTTTAGGGTTCCCTACACCTTGATGTATATAAATAAGAGCTTTGCTCATTTGTAATTAACTTTTGCTTGAGAGAGAAATATATGCTGCGCCTACCTTGCCCTCAATATTGCTCTTTTGGTATTTGTTCATGCGTCTTTGCTATTACAGTTAATTGTTATGCCACATAGGGTTTCATGCGATTGTGATAGTGGATTCTTTCCATAGTTTAGATAAATCTGTTTTGTGCATCTTTATCATTACGATCAATTGTTATGCCACATAGGGTTTCATGCAATTGTGATGATAAATCTGTTTCGTGACCTTTTACTGTTATGATTGAGTGTTATGCCACATAGGGTTTCATAAGATTGTGATGATAAATCTGTTTGTGAAGTCTTTTACCGTTATGATCAAGTGTTATGCCACATAGGGTTTCATAAGATTGTCTTGGTAGGTTCTTAAATTTGTTTTGTACGTAATAAACTTGTTCAGATTGAGATAATAGTTGCGCCACCTTGCCTTCAAGTAGAGAATTTGAATGCGTTTATCGTCTGATAGTCATAACGTTGCTCCGTTTCCTCATGCTCTGTTTTCTTGAGGGAACTGGGTAAAATTTAAGTTATTAAGTTTAGTTGTAGTTAGTGAATCTGCGAAACCAGAGAAAATTCTCAGGTGCAACGTATATAGTTTTCGAGAAAGCCTTGTACCTCTACAGCTGAAACAAAAAGACAGGAATTAGTTTAGTTTATTTCCCTTTGCAGGTATTTTTGTAAAGCACAACGAGGGAGCTTCCCCTCCTAATTTGAAGAGCACTCATTGCGTAGTGTACATAGGCTATTCATAGCAACTCTTACTCCAGAGGTGTTAGTTGTTACGCCAACACTTACGTAGTCTACTTAGTGGCCTATCAAGGTCAATTCAGAGGGTTGAATACCAAGGGATCACTGAGCGTACAACATATCTACAACTACTATCCTCATTTGGAATTCACGAAGTCATTGCATCACTACAAGAGGGTGAATGAGGCTTTCCTGATGTACACAGTGCAGGACCTGGACAATGAATTGCATGTCCGTATCTCTTCAGTCGCCAAAGCAGGGATGACGGAGTGGGCAGATTGGTTCATACAATTTCCTACTTTCACCTATCTTAGAGTCTATGGCTATGCAGGCGTCCCACTTATGCTACCAAGGTACCCATCAGACGAAGTTGTCTTCATGGAGTTCTGAAGGCAGGCACATGATGTCCACGTGTTCTTGAGGAATAAAAGGAAACCCACCCTCAATTTTCCATTGGAACTGGGAATCTATACATGCAGGACAACAACAAATGCTAAAACCATGGGAGATGAGTTAGACAAACTTGGTCTCAAGCCTTACAGCGAGAGACGATCGTATGATCCTCATGGCTTCTATGCTGCTCGACTTGAGAGAAATTATGCTCACATATCCACCCTTGAAGATTTTTGGGCCAATTGTACAGATGAGTTCGAGGTGCGGAGGCGTAGTTACAGTAGGCTCACTCTTAACTAGATAAAAGACTGCCTATCAGAGGATATCGGACGATTGTCAGATGATGATGAGGATGTGTTACTCCCCATGTATGCCTAGAAGCGAATTGAAGATCAACCCCTTCCTCAAGTCAATTGGGCTAATAAGGAATCCCTCTCAGTCGAAGAAAGGATGAGGCAAGTCCTCGAACATAGCAAGGTCTTCCTAGTTCTCAAAAGGAAGAAATCCATACTAGTAGCAGAGCCGCCAAGGGTACAGCCATCACTTCCGTCCTTTTCCAGAGCACAATCAAAAGGGAAAGGCACAAGTTAGTCTCAAGATAGTGTAAAGGGTAGCAGGTCGACCAAAAATGTAAGGAGGCTAGACTTCTCAGGTATAGTGTAATGTCCCCATTTTGGCCATACACTCTTCTTTTGGATTTAGCCTATTTCCGGAAATCCGTAGGCTAAGCTGAAGTATAAAACTAGGGTTTCCTCTTTCAGATATTGCTCAGTTGGCGTTCAGAGGATGTTGTGCAGACTTACTATTTATAGCAGTTTGCTATTTTTGAGCAAGTCTATTTTTTGGCAGTATCTATCTAGCAGCAATTCAATCCTTTGCAGTTCAGTGTTCAGTTTGGCTTTCTGATGGTTTTGAAGTTAACTTACTATTTTTGGCATTTACTATTTTTAGTAAGTTCATTTTTTGCAGAAGCATCATCATCAACTTGGTTCAGTTTGGCATTTGTCAGTTTGCTATTTTTAGCAATTCATCAGTTGCAGCTTGGGCATTGTATTTGGTTATCTCCTTGGACTGAGTTTCAGACTTAGTCAATTTTCATGTCTTGAAGTTGTACCCCACCTAGGCCTGATGACTTCAAGTTGTTTTAAAGAAGGGGACATAAAAGGGGTCAAGTGAGCATTTAATTATTTAATAAATGCTTTATTGTTGCAATATGAAATGGATGCCTAAAAGGGGAAGTTGAATGATATTTTATTATTTCAAAAAAAAGTAAAGGCAAAATGTGGCGTCCCTTTTGGAGTTGAAGTGATTCAACTTCTTGGAATTTGAAGAGTTCTTGTTGCTTCATTTGCCAACTAAAGCTTATATATTGGTACTATTTGAAGAGCTGATTATCCAATATTTTTATGCTAATGTTATGCTGTCGAAATGACAACTTGTTTAATACTTCAGGGATGCTTACCTCCTAGTTCCAATCCAATTTCGTGTTTGAAATACAACACCTAGTTGGACATTTGCTGCTTCTCAAATCAGACTAGCAGATTGAGCTCAATAGTTGAAGATTTTGATGAAATTTCCAGTTTTGAAGTTGCTGATACAGTCACAGCTGAAAGTCGAATTTGTATACAGCTTTGTGAGTAATTTTTATTTTGTTCTGGGCATTCGAGAATCTGATTTCTATGCTTTGGGCGACCCCTTCCACAAGTTTCCAGATTTTTATTTTGAGTTGCTGATTTTTAATGACAAAATCGCCCCTCAAGGAGGGCTGTACCATTCTTGAAAGCATTGGAATTCGTGCTTGAATTATATGCTGAGTTTTGGTGCTGTTTGTGATCTGTTTTTGGGCGCCTACCTCCTAAGAAGACACAGCAAAAGACGACATTCGATTTGGAGGTGAATTAAGTGAGTTATGAACTTTTCATTGAATTTCACAGTTGCTGATTGACATTTCCAGTTTACTGTTTTTTGTATCAGACCTTTGAAGTTCTGATTTTTGACTCATTATCAGTAGTAGAGAGATAAATAATTGTTTGTGATCATCTATTACTCATGTGTTTGAAGATTATTGTAATTCATATGTAATTTGCAGCTTATTTCTTATTTATAAAGACTATAAACAGTAGTACTGTTCCAGTTCTAATTGCTGCAATTAATTCTTCTTCTTCTCACATAAGTACCCCTGGATGGTTTACCGCCAGTGTGGATAATTTGATTGTAACACTCTTGTACCCACTTTCATAGTGGTGAATCCCCACAATTCTGTGGATGCCCGCCGCAGGGGATGAATTGTTTTAATTGTATTCTTTTCCCCCCACTGTTTGGTGGTAGTGTGGAAATGCTCTTCATGGCTAGTTATCCGCCTGTTAATTTCTAGCTTTCAATTTAAACACTCCATCATATGTTAGCACCTCGCCCTCAGTGGGATCTTGTGTGCACATTCTTGACGTTGAGAAGTTTCTTTCAAGTATTTTTCATTTAGCTCCTCCGCCATATGGCAACACCTATCCCTCATTGGGATTGAGTGTGCATTCTTGGTGTGAGTTCATTTCAAGTTTGGTTTTCTATTTGGAGCTAATGCTAATCAAGTTGGCTAAGTGCTGATTATGTTGTGTTAATTCATCGAAAAAATTGGTTAGCTTATTTCATATAGTCATATAGGAGCCATCAACGGTTGAAATAGGAGCTCCTCCAGAAGAGACTATACCTCAGAAGGACACAGAAGAAGCACCCGTAGCACACGATTCTATACCACTGATAGGGTCTTCACCAATCCACATTGACCTAGGTATTGAAGATGATGAAGAAATTGCAATTGTACCTCCCAAGGAAGTTAGTAAAGATACTACCGTTTTTTGGCTTGAGAGCTCCTTGGGAAGGGTCAGAAGAAGACCTTCATATTAGGTGAATTTTGATGACCATGATAACATCTATCAGGAATCTCCTAAGAAGAAAGCAAAGAAGCAAGTCCACTTTGATAGGAATCCTGATGGTGAGATTGTCATGGAGACTGCAATACCCCCAGAGGACAAGAACAGAGATGAAGTTGAGATGGACGACTTTGTAATGGTCAAGGCTAATCTTGGTAAAAATACAAGACATGCGGATGTCAGTTTGTTCAGAGTTGTGTCTGAAAGCCTTCAAGAAAGAGTGCTCAAGGATGGGGAAGACAAAGCAGCCCTCAAGGCTGAAATACTACAACTTAGGCTCTTCATTTCAAACCTTGTCCAGGGTACTTCACAGGCTACTTAGTTGCTACCCCAGGTTTTAGAGACACCATTTGATCATCATCAGTTGAGATAGTTGGTCATTTGTGGGAAGGAAACTCAATAATGGATTGAGAGTTTCATTGTTAGAGGAAGGGAGGTCTTAACACAGATATTTCAGTTAAGAGAGAACGCTCATGAGCTGTGCCAAGGTATTCAAGGGTTTGAACAGTCAATGGCAGAGGTAAAACCAAGGCATGAAATCATCATTGCTGATTTAGATACAACCTATAGTTTAGTGGTCCCAAAAGAACACAAGAGGCAGATCCTTGCTTGGAGAGAGCGTCATGCCTTCTGCTGCCCTGCAATATAATTTCGGAGGTATCCTTCCACCCACTTATTCACAATCTCTGTCTGCCCATCAGTCTGCGGGTGGTAACTAGTGCTCGGAGTGAGCTCGGTCCCACAAAGTCTGAACACCTCCTGCCAGAAGTGAATCAAGAACCGACTATCTCTGTCGCTCACAATGCTCCGAGGCAATCCATGTAGTCTGAACACCTCACGAAAGAATACCTCTGCTACCTGTGTAGTTGTGTAGGTTGTGGTGATCGGAAAGAAGTGAGCATACTTTGTAAGCCGATCCACAACTACGTATATGCAATCTCGCCCTTGGGCTTTAGGCAAGCCCGCAATAAAGTCCATCGACAGGCATTCCCACTTCCTGTCAGGAATCCGAAGTGGCTGCAATAAACCTGCGGTTCTCCGCTGTTCTGCGACAAACAGGCACTCACGCACGTATTGAAGAACATCTGCCTTGAGTCCTTTCCATGTGAATCTCTCCCGAATCTGTCTGTAGGTCTTGAAGTATGATCATTCTTCACCTCAATCCTGTTCTTGTAAATGATCAAGTCATTTACAAGTGTGTACCTGGTATCAACCGTCGATCCCTCAACAATACTGGAGGCCCAAGTGTCCTTGGCATACTCTGCCACAATCATATGCCTCCAATCCTCCGTAATATGAACCATAGAGCTCAAATGTGGCCTGCGTGAAAGAGCATCAGCTACTACGTTCTGTGTACATTTGATATACGAAATATCAAAGTCATAAGCTTGCAATTTACTGACTCACTTCTGCTGACGATCATTGAGATCTCGCTGCCCTAAGAAGTGTCTCAAACTGTTATGGTCAGTTTTAATAGAAAATTTGCTGCCAATAAGATACTGCCTGAATTTTGCTAAAGCATGCATGATAGCGAGCATCTCCTTATCATATATGCTATAAAGTCTCTCTGGCCCTCTGAGCTTACGACTCTCGTACACAATCGGGTGTTTGTCCTGCATAAGCACCGCACCAATGCCCTCACCTGATGCATCGCATTGAAGCTCAAAAGGCTTCGTAAAGTTAGGTAGTGCCAAAACAGGGCATGTGGTCATCAACTCCTTAAATTTCATAAAGCATTCCTGTGCCTCAGGAGTCCAAATAAATGCACCCTTCTTCAGTAAATCTGTCATAGGGGCTGCATGTCGTGAATAACCATTCACGAATCTACGGTAGAATCCACACAAACCGAGAAACCCTCTCAACTGTGTCAGGTTTGCCGGTGTAGGCCAATCAATGATAGTGCGGATCTTTTCAGGATCCATACGCACTCCATCTGCACTGATAATGTGACCTAGATATTGCAATTCGGTCATCCCCAAGTCACACTTGGATTCCTTGGCGTACAAGGACTCCCTCTCAAGAATACTCAACATGGTCTCCAAGTGAGCCAGATGCTCCTGCCAAGTCCTGCTGTATATAAGGATATCATCGAAGAAGACCAATACGAATCTCCTCAGCTGTGAATGAAAAACCCTGTTCATCGTGGACTGAAATGTAGCTGGTGCATTAGTGAGCCCAAATGGCATCACTACGAACTCGAAGTGCCCACAATGACATCGGAAGGCAGTCTTCTCTATGTCCTGCTCACGGACCCTGATCTGATGATACCCCGACCGTAAATCAATTTTGGTGAAGTAATATGCTCCATGGAGCTCATCAATAAGCTCGTCAATACGCGGTATCGGATACCTGTTTTTGATCGTCCTCTTGTTCAGGACTCTATAGTCGATACACATGCGTAATGTGCCATCCTTCTTCTTTACCAACACAACTGAAGAAGCGAATGGTGACTTGCTAGGTCGAATGTGACCCATAGCAAGTAACTCCTTTATTGTCTTTTCTATCTCATCCTTCAATCTCTTAGGATGCCTGTAAGGAGTTATCATAACGGGCTTAGCGCCCTCCTCGAGCTCAATAATGTGCTCTATGCCCCTGTCTGAAGGTCTACCTGGTGAAATATCACTGCATACCTTATCATGCTTGACTCTCAACTGTTGTATGTTTGGATGATATTCAGTCTTCTGCTGTCCCTCCTGTATAGGTGCTAAAGTGCACTCGGCAGCCCACTCAACCATGTCGTGACGCATGAGCCTCTCCATCCAACGAAAAGAAATTGTTTTGATGTTGCTGTCCCGAATTGCTTTTAGTATGTGTGTCTTTCCGTCAACATCAAAACGGATCTCCATGTCCTTGAGACGAAGAGTGACTTCCTCCAATGAATGAAGCCACTTCATTCCCAAGACCAAATCAATATCTCCCATATTAACAACATAGTAATCAGCCTTGAACTCATAATTGTTCAAGCGTAAAGGGAGATCCTTTATCATGCGTTCACACCTCAAAGTGTATCCGTCGGCCACCGTAACCCTAATGCCCTCGAACTCCTCAGTGATGAGTCCGCGTTTCTCAACGAATCTAGCATCTATGAAGTTGTGTGTAGCTCCAGTATCAAGAAGGGTAATGACCCTCTGTCTTGCTAACACACCACGAATCCTGAATGAGCCCTCCTGCTGAATGCTAGATAAGCGGGCCTCCTGTATCTGAAGCTCTGGCCCTGTCTCTGCTCTAGGCTCTGAAGCCTCTGCCTCTGAATCCTCAGAACTCTCCTGCTGTTCGGAATTTTCTGATTCCGAATCCTCATAGTACGCCCACATCACTCGATTTGCCTTGCCCTTAGGTTTTAGAGGACAATCGTGATTGGCGTCATAGGGACCTTTGCAGTAGAAGCAAAGCTTCTTCCTGCGTAGATCATTAAGGGCCTCTCGATCCAAAGGTGGAGCTGCTGATTTTCCTTTTGAATCGTTTTTAAAATCTGACTTTTCTTTGTTAAAATCAGATTTGTCCCTGTTTCTGTTAAAACCCTTATTGTTCCTGAAAGATGAAGAACCTCTGGAGTTGAATCTACTAGAAGGTGCTGCCAACTCCATACTCCTTGCTTTCTTCATTGCTTCCTGTAACGAGGGAGGATGAAAGGCTTTGATCCAACCTCTCAGTGGCTCTGTCAATCCCTCCATGAAGAGCACTACCAATCGCCTCTCGGAGATGTTCGGAACCATAACTGATAACTTCTGAAAGTCACCAATATATGACTCCAAGCTGCCGTTTTGTCGTAACTGAGCCAAGTCTCTGAAGTAGGATTCTGGATCCTTCCTGTCAAAACGCTCAACCAATCTGTCCACAAACTCCTGGTATGACGTGATCCTGTCATGCTGTAATGTCACCATACCGTGGTGCCACCAATCATAAGCTACTCCCTCGAGATGTAATGTAGCATATCTGATAGCATCTCTCTCGGCCATCGGGCGTAATGTAAGAAAAGTGTCCAGCTTACTAATCCAAGCCTGAGCTGTCACTTTACCACTACCATCGAACATAGCTAGGTTGAGTCTGTTTGTAGCATGCTTTAGGTCATTATTCTGCTGTCTAGGTCTCCAATCCTGTCGACCTCTATGGTGTTCTCTCCTCTGTGTAATAAAGCGGTCAAAAGTGATCCGTTCTCTGACCTCAGGTAGTACCAACTCCCACTCCTCGTTCGCTGCCATAAGCATATTAGCGAACAACTCCTCATGCTCCTCACCTGCCAAGACCTCCTCGGCCTCTTGTCTCACAAATGTAGGCCTGGTAGGTCTGTCTGCTGTCCGTGAGGCTGTCCTAGGGGCCCTGCGAGACCCTGCTTCACTCTCATCGTCACGATGTGGTGACGGTCTCCTAGGAGTACCCAATCTCTGAAGTGCTACTGCCAACTGCTGTAATACATCATCGGACCGCCGTTGACTTACATGAAGATCTCTGAGTGCATGCAAAACCTCTGCATCGTCCTGATCTCTGTTATTAGGTGGGATCTCTGTCCTAGGCATATCTTTTCTGTCAGCCCTGTCATTTCTGTCAGTCATGTTTCCTGGCTGCCTGCTCAAACTCTGTTGCCTTTCAATCAGAGCACGTCTGCGTGTGTAATACCTGTGAGACCCAATCTGCTCTGGCTGCATAAGACTGCTAAACCCTTAGGATGGCAGGATTTAGCTCTGATACCACTGTAGAAACCCTAGTTTCCCCCTGTTCCCGAATCTGACTGTTTTTTCTGAATGTTTTGAGTATTTTGGTTTTTTTGACTGTTTTGGGTTTTTTGCATGAATATGAAGAGTGCGACTTTGCAATAAAAATGATAATAAATTCAAAGTAAATGCTATTTCCACGATATTGATAGAGAAAGCAAGAACTAACACTGGCTATTCATTTATTGATCTTCTGGACAAATTACAAGTAATGTCTGATAACATGCAACAGGAAAATAATATTTTTTATTTGAAAGAACCTGGTAAATGCAGCAAATGGACAGATCTGGTACGGCTGCAAGGTAGTTGATCTTCTCCTCCTGTATGATGTATGCAAACTGATCCAGGTATTAAGACGCCTCCAAAGATGAAGATGTAAAGCCAGTATGCAAGGCATTTTGCACAGGATGAAGAACACGCCTCTTAGATGCTGGTACGACTTGCTGCAGGGTACGGCTGTGTCAGACCAGCAAGTACAAATGTACGGCTTCTTGAAAATAGTGTCCAAACCCTTGAATAAGATGCGCCTTAATTGCAATATGCTTTCCAGATGAAAACCTATGTTGAAACTCTGTAAATAAATAATCTCTGAAGTTCTATGATCTCTTCTGGATGAAGAAACCTCTGTGCTGGCAATAAATCAGATGTTATTTCACACCCTTTGAATCGCTCTCACTGGAGATGGCTCGTTCCCCAATGTGTTCGAGACTGAAACCCTAAGTTTTTGTGCTCAGACCAAAGTTGATCAATTTTCAATAACTCAATATCACATAATGGCTTGATTTCTAAGGCAAATGCATTATACACTTGAAAAGTGCGAATTCCACAATAATAGGGAATATTAAAATAATTCACACTTTTAATATTTAATTTCTCAATAGTCTCCGGTATAATTTTTAATTGAAAAATAATTCACAACTGGCCCCTTTCTGATGATGGGCGACCCCTTCACTGAAATCACTTAAGTTATAATAAAATATTATAACTTTATATTATAATGCTCTAATAATTAATATTTAATTAAATCAATTAAATATTAATATCTCTCTCATTATTCATCCGATGCACGAGCCGTCTGAAGCTGATGAACACTGAAGTGATTCCGGACGCTAACAATCCATACTGCTAAAAATAGCAGGGGTCCCACGCTGATTGCCAATAACTGCTAAAAATAGCAACTTATGCCAGAAGTGTCCGAACGAGCCCGAACGAAAGCCAACTGATCAAAACTGCCAATCTGAAGCTGAGCCAACTCCAACTAGACCCTCTATACAATCTATCAGCCTACGAGGGTCGCATGATAGGCTAATCCTGTCTTCGGAGAGATGTCAACTAGAAGGGGACATGACATAATTTCTCTTCACTCTCCTTCAATGAAAATACGTTTTCATTTATCCTATTTTCACCTCCATTCTGAAATACGCCTTTCATTGTATTTTTATTCATTCATTCCATACGCCTTTAGATATGTCCTCATTCATGAACATGGCTTTTATACAAAAACGTGCTTCTTCTCCATTACTTTTATTCTATATGTTTCAGCTGAGAAATATGTGAAAACGTCTTACTGTTTTCTCCATCGTCTTCCATTTGCTCATTTTATTCACATTCCATTTCTGACCTACACCTCCTTCCATTCCATGGTCACTTGCCTTTCCGTTATATTTCCATTACCATTTTCTGATATATATATAAATAGAAAAAAGACAAAAAAAAATGATGTTTTTAGAAGCAATCGGGTTTTTGTTCACCCATTGCGAGTTGGAGATTTTAACATAGAATGCAAGTTGTGAAAAGTTTGTTTTTAAATCACTTGCAATAACCTTTTAAAAATCCCGAAATGCTCTTTTACTTGCAATGTCTCCTCAAAACCCCAACATTCACTATTCACTTGCAGTCGGCTTCCAAAATCCTGAAATACCTTTAAAAGTGCTTTAAAATCGGACTTTTTGCTCTTGACTGCAAATACAATTTAAAAGTTTTGACTTGCACTTTGCAAAGTTGCAGTCTAACTTTTTCATTCGTCATGAAAAGCATATGTCCTTTTCACTCGCAATCAGCCCTCAAAAACCCGAAATGAGTTATAATGCTCATTTCCTGCCCTCAAACAGCCAAATACCATTCTGATTTTGAGCCTTTGCCATGTCTACGCCTGTAAACGTTGATGATCTCTTGACCTTATGGAACTTTCATCGCAGCCTTGCAGATTCTTGTTCGATGACGGAGGAACCTTCTTCTCCAACGAACAAAAAGATGAAGTACAAATACGACAAATACCAGAATGAGATTCCACCTTCTCACGTTGTTTCGAACATTGAAGAAATCAGAGATACGGAGATTGGGCATGTTGATATGTCTGAGTTTTTGGGGAGAGCTGAGAAATCAACTTCTCATCATATGCAGTTGCTGTTTCAAAGTCATATTCATCTGGTTGCTTCCTTTCCTATTGCTGCCCTAGAACCAGAGTTCGTTCTTGCGTGCGCGACTCACTTTGACAGAGAATCCAGAACCATTAAAGATGATGATGGGAATGTAGTCATAAGACTCGATCCAAAAACCATTCATAGGGTTTTCAGAGTTCCAGACTCACCCATGTATTCAAATATTTCAATGAAGAGCGCTTTAGATCATTATGAGCATAAGAAGGAAGATTGTAAACAGCACATTAATACCAAATGGCTTCTGAAGCGTCGAGCTGGTGTGTCTTTGTTGCCCAAGCTGTATCGATCTGACTTCAAAGAAGAAATCAATGATATCATCACTCTCTTGAGCAGAATTATGGGGTTGAAATTCTCTAATGTCTTTGAAAAATGGATGTACAAGTTCATTGTGGTAATTAGAAAAGCACAACACCCAATCTTTTGGGGTGAAATAATTAGTGATAGCTTATGTGAGCAGCTTGCACAAGTTCCTACCACGCTCACCTTCTATATGAATTCTTATCTGGTTTATATAGCAGCTTCATTGAGACAGTTTCCAGGCCTTTCTACCGTCGGAGATAGATCTCTTGTCCCGGTTTGGGAATACTATGATCAGCTATCTTTGATTCCTAGCAGGATTCATTACAGAAGAGTTCAAGATGCGTTCTTTGGTTATTTCATGTGCCTTTTTGACAAGAACTTGCAGAACAACAGAATATCAGATGCTGCTTGGAGAAAAGTTAATGAATATGGTTGCCTTTTTCTTCAGTTTCCTACTTTTACCTATATGAGGGTTGGCTGTTTTGAAGATCAGCCATACATGCTGCCGAGGTATCCTACTGATAAGATCATTCTAATGGAGTTGGCAAGACAGTTGATGACAGTACATACATGGAAAGCTTTGCAACATAAAACTGGAGTGAGTATCTCATCTCATAAACCATTACAGATTGGGAGATACTCAACAAGCACTTCAAAGGCGAAAGCTATGGAAACTGAGATTCAGGAGATTAAGTTAAAAAGATTCAAGGCTAGGGAAGATTTTGATTACAGAGGCATGAAGGATAAGATAAAGAGGGCTTTCACTCATGTGCATCGCCTTGAAGATATTTGGGCGGATCTCCGAATTGAGAAGGATATCTATAAAATGGACTATTGTAGGCTTACAGTTGAACAGGTTATTGATTTTAATCTCACCCTAATTCCAGAAGGAGTAATTGATGATGGGCTGATTTTAGATCCAGAATATGAAGAGAAAAGAGTTGTTGACGCTCCTATTCCAGCAATACAATGGTCTAATAAAGAATCAGTTTCTATCTTGAACAGATTTCAGTCAATCTTGGCTAATACTAACTCTTGGCTCAAGAGTATAGCCTATAGGCGTCGAGACTATAAAAATCAGGGTTAATAATGAAGATGATTCAGCTGGACCTGTTGGATTAAAATCAGAAGTCAGAGATAAATCCAAGGAAGGTGCTTCTTCTTCAGGAACGAGGATTAAGCTGAGAGTCAACCGTGCTGTAGAACAACCCTTGGAGGAACCAACATTAAAAGGAAAGGAGGTTAGAGAGACGTAGATCCATATCATTGATCAGCAAGAAGGAGAAGTTCTTCAATCTCCTACTACTCTAAGCATAATGTCTTCACATATTGATGCTGCTCTAGTATCAGTAATGCCTGCTATGTCTCAATTTGATAGCGACATTGATTCCTTTTCAATGGTTTACATTCCTCCTATTGAAGCTGCTCTTCATACATCAACTTCATCAATGGTGACTGCTTCAATAGAAAACATACATGATAATTTGGAGAATGTATTTGATGCTAATCCAATGTATCCAAACACATCACAAATAACACTTCCAAAAATTGATACATCTGTTGCAAGCTTTGATTGTTTCATGGCTAATGCTGATCACAATGCGCCGTCCAGTCAAGCTTTTGTTGCGATTCAAACTGAGACATCTCCAAGAGTAACAATTGTGACTCAAAATGAATCTGTTGCTGTCTCAAATACGGTTGCTGTTTCAAATACAGACACATTGGATCTTCCTCCATGGTTGAGTTCAGTCACTCTAAAGAGAAAGAAACAAGCAATTTCTCCAGATGTATTTGATTTCCAATAGTTGAAGAGATCAAAGCCAAAAGCTGCAAAGAAGGCTAAAACCATTTCACGGGTAGTTGTGGACAGCAACAAAATGAAGTATGTAGAGATAGCTGAACCACTTGCAGACAAATCACCAGAAGAGATGCAAGTTTCTGATTATAAATTCACAAGGGTGGATTTAGGCAAGCAGACACATGCTGGTATGATGCAAGACGCTCAAAATTCTGTAACTGTTCTAACACATAGTTACAATGAACTTTTGGCAAAAAAGGAAAAGCTGAAAGAAGAAAATTCACAGCTTATCTCAGTTATTCAGAACATTGCTAATTCTTCAGAGCAGGTTAATCCATTAACTTCTTTCACTTCTGAAGAATCAGGAAAGCAATTGGAGAAAATTGCGCAAAAAGCCAAAGCAGTTGATTCTTGGGCAACACAGTTGATTGATCAAAGCATACCAATGATTGAAAAGACATTACAAGTTCTAAACAATGTCAGAATAGCAAAAATAAAGTTGAATCAGACTTTGGAAGCTTTCCAACAAAGTTTAGATTCACTTGAAAAAGATTTGAAAATCTGGCATGAGATGGATCAAACCAAGCTACAAATTCTATGCAGTAATTCAATCCTACCAAACAGAGAGAAATACATAGAATTTGAAGAACTTATGACAAATAAATCATTGGTTATTCAAGATCTCATCAAAGATATCCAGGCTACTCTAGAAATGAATGATGAAGTTCAACAAGACATCCTTTCTAGCTTTGAGAAAATCCCTTGCACAGTTTTGAATCATGAAGGTGAATTACTTGCAGTTGATATGGTCACTACAGAGATGGCAGCAAATCTTCGTCAAGAGCTAGAATTAGAACATTTTACCATGGATTCGATTCACAAGTTTGTCAATCATCGAATGATCCTTGATAAAATGCAAACTGTTTATGAAGAACATAGACTAGCGACGATAAGATATTTTGATGTAATCTTGAAGACTGTTGCAGTTGCTAAGAACACACTAGGCCTCGATCCAGCTGAGTTGCAAGAAATTATCAGCAGATTTCAATCTTTCAAAGCTAGGATTGATATAGAATAAAATGTTTTATCTTTATGCATTTTTGTTTTCGACAAACTACATGTAAAAACAGATTTTGTAATCACAAGTGTTTCTTTCACTTGCAGTTTTGTAAATTGTAATTACATGTAATCAAGTTACAAGTCAAATTACAATAGGACTTGTAATTTAGAATAAGTCAATTTCAAGTAGTTGGTGGTTGAGAGAATTTCTCAAGTTAGTTGGGATCCTCCCACCTTTTTCTCATGACCTCTCTCCTATAAATACTTGAGAGGGTCCTTTGTAAACATATTTTTTTGGCAAGCAAGAAAACTCTGCAGAATTTTGTACTCATAAAGACTTTGAGCTTTATAATTACAAGTTGTTCATTTTCAAATAATATCAAAGAGTTGCAGATTTCAGACTTTGTGTTGAATTCTCACTTTGTGTCCATTGTGTTCTTATGTCATTTTGGGGCATTGCTTTGTGATCATTTGAAAATTGAGAAAGATTGCTAGGGAGAGCTTCAATTAATATATTTTCAGACTTTGTGCTGTCAATATTGAAGATTGAATTCATAAATTAGAAGTTAAGAAGAATTGCAAGTCTTTGTGCTCGTGACGATTCCAATTCATAGTTAAATAGATACATCATATTTTCAGACTTTGTGCTATTTTATGCTGCATATCATCATTAGAATTATCTTACAAAAGGGTAGATAGGATTGCTGATTTTCAAGACTTTGCGCTTGAGGTTGTTTTCCCGTCCCGAAGGAAGTGACGAAAATCTTTGAGCTTTCAGGAAACTTCATTTCCTTTTTACTGATTTTATTACAAACTGCTGTAAGAATTTTATTTAGAAGTTAATCCTGCTTTTTTCTGAAAAGAGAAAAGAGTTTAGTCTTTCCTGAAACAAGAGGAGAGATTATCGTTCCACCCATATTTGTTTTCAGTTATTTAGATAGGGGGAGCCTTCCCTTAAATAGGAGAGTTTAACTCACACACTGTGTTGAAATTACCATTTTGCTAAACCTTCTTAGTTTACAAAATATTCAACCAACATACCCTGCTATTAGCCGGTAACTCCAACTCATAAGCCACCTTGCCTACTCGCGTGATGATCCTAAAAGGGCCATAGTATCGTGTCTTAAGTTTCTTTGCACCACTCTTCTTAAGAGTGGACTGTCGATAGGGCTTCAACATCAGATACACCATATCTCCAACCTCAAAAGAACGCTCAACTCTCTTCTGGTTTGCATATTGTTTTTGCTAATTTTGTGCCTTCTGAATATTCTCACGAAGGGCCCTCATAATATCCTTGTTCTCTTGGAACAGATTCCTAGCACTAGGCACTCTACTGTCACCCAACAGTAAGTCAAGAAAGCTAGGCGCCTCATAACCATACAAGGCCATAAACGGTGTCATCTAGATCAACAAATGGTAAATGGTGTTATAGCAGTACTCACAAAGATGAATCCACTTCACCCAAGCCTTTTGCTGCCCTACAATAAAGCTCCTGAGATATCCCTCCACCCATTTATTTACAATCTCTGTCTAGCCATCCGTCTATAGGTGGTAGCTGGTGCTCGGAGTAAGCTTGGTCCCACACAATCTAAATAGCTCCTGCCAGAAATTACTCAAGAATTGACTATCCTTGTCACCGACAATGCTTCAAGGTGACCCGTGCAATTTGAATATCTCACAGAAAAATAACTCTGCTACCTGTGTAGCTGTTATCGGAAAAAAGTGAGCATATTTTGTGAGGTGATCAACAACTACATAGATACAGTCTCTACCCTGGGCTTTCGGCAAGCCCATAATGAAATCCATTGACAAGCATTCCCATTTCCTGTCAGGAATTGGAAGTGGCTGAAGTAACCCTGCAGGATAGGTGTGTTCTTGATTATTCCGTTGGCAAATAGGCCACTCTTTGACATACCGAAGAACATTTGACTTGAGTCCTTTATGAGTGAAATGCTCCTGAATCTGCTTGTAAGTTTTGAAATACCTGGGATGTCCTACCATGGGCACATCATGAAAGGTCCTCAAAACTGTGCTCTTCATTTATGATCCTGGGGTCAAAAAGATCCTTCCCTTGTAAATGATAAGATCATTTACAACGGAATACTTGCTGTCCTTTATTGAACCCTCAACTATGCTAGAAGCCTAAGAATCTTTGCATACTCTGCTGTAATCAGATGTCTCTAATCCTTTGAAATCTCGACCATGGAGCTCAAATGTGGTCAGCGAGACAAGGCATTAGCAACTATGTTCTGAGTTCCTTTGACATAGGCAATGCCAAAGTCATAGGACTACAACTTACTAACCCACTTTTTCTAACGATCATTGAGATCTTGCTGTCCTAGGAAATGTCTCAGGCTGTTATGATCTGTCTTAACACAAAATTTACTGCCCACAAGGTACTGCTTGAATTTGGCCAATGCATGCATGATGGCCAACATGTCCTTGTCATGAATAGTGTAGCTCCTCTCTGGACCTCTTAACTTTCTGCTCTCAAAAGCTATTAGATGCTTGTCTTGCATAAGGACTGCGCCAATCCCTTCATCCGAGGCATCGCACTGAAGCTCGAAGGGTCTAGTGAAATTTGGTAATGCAAGGACAGGACAAAAAGTCATCAACTGCTTAAACTTCTCAAAACACTCCTGTGCTTCAGGAGTCCAAACAAATGCCCCTTTCTTTGTCAAGTTAGTAAGTGGTGCTGCATGATGTGAGTACCCACTGACAAATCTGCAGTAGAAGCCACACAAGCCCAAAAATCCTCTAAGCTGAGTAAGATTCTTAGGCGTAGGCCACTCAATAATAGATTTGACCATGTTAGGATCCATACGCACACCCTCTACACTAATAATATGACCTAAGTACAACAACTCTATCATGCCCAAATCACATTTGGATTACCTGGCATACAAGGACTCCCTATCAAGAATACCCAACACTGAATCCAAATGGGCAATATGCTCCTCCCAAGTTTTGTTGTATACTAGAATGTCATCAAAGAAGACTAGTACAAACCTCCTCAGCTGTGATTGAAAGACCCTGTTCATCGTGGACTGAAATGTAGTAGGGGCATTGGTTAGCCCAAATGGCATAACCACAAACTCAAAGTGTCCATAATGACATCTGAATGCCATCTTCTCGATGTCCTGCTCTCTAACCTTGATCTGGTGATAACCCAATCTCAAATCTATTTTTGAGAAGTAACAAGCTCTGTGAAGTTCATCAATCAACTTGTCAATCCGAGGGATGGGGTATCTGTTCTTAATTTTCCTCTTATTCAGGACCCTGTAGTCAATGCACATCTGAAGAGTACCATCCTTTTTCTTCACCAAGACTACCGATGAAGCACAAGGAGATTTGCTAGGTATAATGTGCCCCATAGCAAGCAACTCCTTTATTGTTTTCTCAATCTCATCTTTAAGCCGCTTGGGGTGCCTGTAAGGGGTGATTATTATGGGTTTGTCACCCTCCTCCAATTCTATTATGTGCTCAATCCCTCTATCTAGAGGTCTACTAGGTGGAATATCACTTAACACCTTTCCGTGTTTAATCCTCAACTCCTGTATATCTGGATGATAATCTAATTTTTGTTGCCCCTCCTGTGATGGCATCAACATACACTCTGCTGCCCACTCAATCATGTCGCGGCGCATGAGTCTCTCCTTTCTCTTGAGTGATATCATCCTGAAACTGCTATCTCTAATGTCTGTCAACACATGAGTCTTCTCATCCACCTTGAACCTCATCTCCATATCTCGAAGGTTAAGGGTAAACTCTCCTATCTCATGAAGCCATCTCATCCCTAAAATCATATCAGTATCTCCCATATTCACCACATAGAAATCTGCCTTAAATTCATAATTATTCAAGCACATAGGGAGGTATGGAATCATCTTGTCACACTTAAGATTGTATCCGTTTGCAACCTTCACCCTTATACCTTCAAATTCCTTTGTCTGAATCCCACGCCTCTCAACCAACCTAGCATCAATGAAGTTATGCGTGACACCTGTATCAAGCAAAGTAATGATCTTCTATCCAGCTAAGACCCCATGCATCCTGAAAGAGCCTTCTCGCTGTATGCTAGTGAGACGTGCCTCTTGAAGCTTCACTCCCACTTCATTCTCAACCTCTTATTCAAATTTCTCTGCCTCATGCTCAGACTTTTCTGACTTGGATTCCTCATGATCAGTTTGTTGGTCTGATTTTTCAAATTTAGAATCTTCATAGAATGCCCACATTATTCGGTTAGCCTTGCCCTTAGGCCTCGATGGGTAGTCACAGTTTGTATCATAGGGTCCTTTGTAGTATAAGCATAACTTTTTCTTGCGCATATCATTGAGTGTATCTTGATCTTGGGGGGCTGTTGATTTTCCCTTTGAATCTGATTTTTCCTTCTTGGAGAATGATTTGCTATCCTTGTATGAAGAGGATTCTTTAGATGAGAACTTGCTTTGTGGGGCTGCAAGTTCCATACTTCTAGCCTTTTTCATTGCCTCCTATAGTGTTGGTGGGTCGAAAGCTTTTATCCACCCTCTCAATGGTTTTAATAGGCCCTCAATAAATAGCACAACTAATCTTCTCTTAGATATATTGGGAACCATAACTGACAATTTCTGAAAGTCACCAATATAACTCTCCAAACTCTCAACCTGCTTGAGCTGAGCCAAATCTTTGAAATAGGTTTTTGGATCTTTCTTATCGAAGCATTCAATCAGTCTATCAACAAACTCTTGATAAGAAGTGATGCGGTTATGTTGCAACGTGACCATCCCATGGTACCACCAATCATGGGCTACTCCCTCCAAGTGTAAAGTGCATATTTTATTGCATCTTCCCTTGCCATGGGTCGAAGAGTTAAGAAAGTATCTAGCTTGTGAACCAAAGCCCGAGCTGTAACCTTCCCACTGCCATCAAATGTAGGTAATGTGAGTTTGCTGGTGGCATGTTTCAAGTCTTTGTTTTGATCTCTTGGTCTTTGATCTTGTCTTGCTTTGTAATGCTCTCTCCTTTGACGTACAAATTTGTCAAAACTTATGCGCTCCCTAACCTGTGGTGTCAACAACTCTCATTCGTCATTCGCTGCCATGAGATTGTCTACAAACATTGCTTCTCCCTCTTCTTCATCATTTCCCTCTTTCGGTTCATTTCTCAAAAATGTAGGGCGTGTAGGTCTATCTATGGTATGGGTCGGTGCTCTCTGTGCCCTGGGGGTCCCAACCACACTCCTATTATCATCTAGTTCATGGTTTTGTCTTCCAAGAGGGTTCATCTGATGTAACATTGTAGTAAGTGCACACAAAGCATCTGCAACCTGCTACTACTCTGTTGCCATGTTTCTTATAATTTACTGTGCTTCCCTTTCTTCATTGTGTGCCTCATTTCTAGCTTCATTTCTAGGTGGGATACCACCACCTTGATCACCCATTGTGCTGGATGAACCAACCTCAGTACCCCGCTGTCTTGCTGCTATTGCAACTGAAAAGGTATCTTGTTCAGGATATGGCTGTGGCCACTATTTTTGCTTTCAATCTTCCCTTGCAATATATCTTTTGTACCTTTCACTTTGTTGCATCAACGGAGCTGGATTCAAACCCTAAGGTTGGCAGGAAGCCGCTCTAATACCACCGTAAGAACCCTAGTTCTCCCACAATTGTATTCTTTGAGTGAAACCTCTAACTAATGTCTTTGTTTTGTTTGGTTTTATGATTTTTTTTGTGTTTTTGCAGATATATGTTTTTTTTGTATATTTTTGAAATATAATGCCAGGAATGAAAAATAAACTGAAATATTTAAAATGCAACTATTGAAAATCAACTGCAGTGATGGAAACTATTTTATTTATTGATGTTCTTGAAAGCTTATACAACAATCATTCCCCAAATGCAAGAAGAGCAAAATATCCAAAACAGGAGTGACTGGCAGCCATGGCTGAAACTGATAAGTGAATCGATTTGCTGCAAGGAATGAAGTCTTCTCCTTGAAATCCATGCCAAGGTGCTGCATTGAGATAGGTGCCCAAAATGGTGAAGAGAAGGGCCACAAAACAAAGGTGATTTTCCCTAGGTAAACCACGCCTCACTTCACTGGTGGTATGGCTGCAAATAACCCTGCTGGTACAACTTTGGGAAATGTGCCAGTCAATAGATAGGTTGTCCTTCTGATGTTTGATCTTCACTATCAAATCTTCTCAAAACCACTTACTATATCTCACCAATTTGCACAATACTTGACTCCTGGATGAAGCCAACAGTAAAACAACTTCAACTAATAGTCTCACAGCCAGTCTCACAGCCACAAAATGCTAATACACTAAAGGAGCTATGCTCTCCAATGCTGATACACTTAGGAAAATGCAAAAACCCTCGTCCCTGTTCTCCAAACGCCAAAGAGTTCATGAAATGAGTTTGTCAAATGCCCAAAAGATGAGTTCGATTTCCTCTTGGCTGTTTATATATCTCCCTCATAGAGGTCGACCCCCATTTGCCTTTTTAATCATTTTAAAATGTTATAAAGTTGCACTTTATAAATAAATACTAATCTCCTTAGGAATTGTCCAAACTTTTAATTAAAATGTCCCCCTTTTAAAATGATAAATGGATCCTCAAGTATAAAGTGCAAATGTAACGTTATAATATAACATTAAAATATTAATTGTTATTAAAGTGACCCTTAATAATAATTAAGCATCATAACTTAGGAAAAACATCTTATTTCTCCAACCCAACTGAATACCGAGATCAACATTGCCAATATAGCCCAATTAGGTGCCTTGCTATAAATAGTAACCCTGCCTGAATGACTTACTATAAATAGTAAGTATGAGAAATTGAGCTCCGAATCCTCTGCAAAGGCCAAAGCTGAACCTCTCTAAACTCTGGAGAAGAATAAAATTATCAAATGACCAAGTTTTTGCCACAAGGACCCTCTATCCAATCCCATTAGCCTATGAGGGTTGACTGATAGGCTAATCCCCATGAAATACTAAAGTATAGCTAGAAGGGGACATTACATTGTATATGAAGCTTACATATGTTAGCCTTCTTGTATTTAGTAGTGTCATGTCCCCAAATTCAGGTTCCCTTGTAGTGCAATTGGCATTGACCTTGTGAATGTGTGTCAACGCGATTAGAAGAGTTATTTGATGATTCCAGTGAGCTCAGGAGGTCTGGAGGACTCATATCCTGCTTTTCAGGGTGATTTTCGGCTTTTGGTGTGCTCTCCAAGATTATTGGAGAGGGTGTCTATTTATAGCAAGTCACCCGGTTGGCTCTGTTAATCATTATTCTTCATTGGGATCACTCCAGTGTAGTTAGTTTTCAGTTCTGATGCATTCTGGCAATTTCTGTAAAATGGGTGTTTAATGGCTTTATTTTAATTATTTTACTAAGGTTGCCAACTATTAATTAAATTATTTAAAAAGCATCTTAGTGTTATAGCTTGTTGGAACTGGGATGAAATGTTTAAAATCTTGGATGTAAAAAATAGGGACCTTGCATGTCAATATATTATTAGTATTCAAAAAGGGTCTTTTGTAGCCAAAAAGGAGTTATTTTATTTAAAAGTGAGTTTTTAAATATAATGTCTCGAAAGTTTGGTGGGAAAGTATAAAAAGAGGTTTGGAGAGCTCATTTGGATATGCTTGACTATTATTTTGGATATGACCTTTGCTGGTTTATGGCTGGTTTCCATTGCTTTTTGAGGACGAAAACTCTCAAAAGGAACAGTAGTTGCAAGAGTGAAAGATCTCCCAAGTTTGCTTTCCGAAGGCTTCATTCAAAGGTCTTGCTAGAGCTTGTTATTGCAGATTTTTAGAGTTTGTTTGTTTTCAGATTACAAGTTTGTTTCAGTGATCTACACACAAGGAATATATTGCAGATTGGTGTTGTCTGTGAATGCCTTTATTGTTGGTTGCTGGCCGTACCTTTTCTTCAACCAGGCCATACCACATTTGCAGTATTGTGGGAAGAATTTGGATACCATTTGCATTGCTATTTAGCTATTGGGATTCGAGTGTGTTTTCTAGAGGAAAGGGAGGACTTCATTTGCTATTATAAACCGGAGATAACACTCTCCAGCCACCATATTCCATCATTTCTGGCCATACCATCCAAGGAGGGAGGTGTCGGAATTCTGGAGCAAAGTGCTCCATTATGGGAGTTGGGTATTGTTTAATTTGAGGCGCCTTATTGTTTGTTGCTACTGTATATCGTTTGGAAAGTGGTTGAACATTGTATTGACTCCATTTTGGAGCTATTTGTGGCATCTAACTGGCTATATTATTTTATATTAGACCTGCAATTTATGAACAGTGAAATGGGTATGTTTCTCTTGTGATTTTAATAATTAATCTACATCTGGGTATTTGTCAATATTTTGTTTTAACTGGGTATTTGGTTTATGGTTATTTCTGCTTTATTTATGCATTTCCAAACAAGCAAAAGCACAAAAAGTTCCAACAGTATTCAGAAAATAAAACAAAAAATATACAGAAAGAGTGTGGGTCATTACAAGCGGCCTACATGTGTAGGCATGATATGCTATATTGGGGATACATGTCATTATTGGGTAGGTCTGTCTCTTGTCTATGCATGAAGGGTGTATAAATATAATCAATTAGTCTATGTTCTCACCATTTTATCCAATTCATTCCAATTGTCTCATGTTTCCAAGCTGATTCTTCTCTTTGGTGTCTTTTTATACCTTCTCATATGGGCATCCTATCTCTCTTTTGCTTGTGGAGTTTACTTTTCTGTTCAACGTGGACCTGGTTGTAGGATCTGGTAATTGTTGTTAAATGATGCTTTTTACATTATTTATTGAAGGGGGGTTTACATGGTAAATTTGGTGGACTCACAAATTAATGAGTCTTATGCCAACAGGGGATGCTTGTTAATAGAACTGTTTAATTTGTGTAAGCCTATCACAAATGCTTGCCAAAGTCACAAAAAATTTCCTAAGGTTTGAGCAATAGGACTTTCTGCTCAAGCAGAATCCAGAGGATGAAATTGTTAAATACATTATGATCTATTCCTGTTTAATGTATAGTGTTTTCAATTTGACTGCAATGAAAGACTGAAATTTATACTGTTTAGCTCGTCTTTCTCGCAAAGTTGTACAATGCACTTTGGTAGTTTTAGATCTCATCACATTTGTGTTATGGTATAAGAAAAATTGCACTGAAACATTCCAGCTCATTTCTTCTTTTTCTATTTTCTGTTCTCTTGAAAATGAAACTGAGAAGATGTAGATTTAATTAGATGATATTATAAATTATAAAGAACAATATAAGGATACTAACCCCCATGTTCTTATTCTCCTCAGAAGGTGGATGTTTTGTGAATGTTTTTATATGAATATTGACAATATACAGGAAACAGGTAAATGCGGCTGATAAACGCATGCTGGGAGGTGGGGGAGTAGATGGAGGTACTTAAATATTATTTTAATGTATGAATTTGAGCTCAATTTGTAATTGTTGCTGACATTTCTAGTTCTCTCAGCTATCCACAGGGCTGCTGGACCAGAACTTTTAGCAGCATGTCGAGCTGTTCCAGAAGTTGAACCTGATGTTCGATGCCCAACTGGTAGTGCCAGAATCACGAAGTAAGTTAAATAAACACTAGAAAATTCAATTTTGTTTGTAGAAAACTACATCTTGCCCTCAATTGAATTAATCTTCTTCCTGATATATTGCTTTGCAGAGCTTTCAAGCTCCCTGTATCTCATGTTATATATACAGTTGGGCCTATTTATGAAAGTGACGAAGACCCACCAAATGCCCTCTCAAATGCATATAAGTATGTTTATGCCTTTCTTTATCTATATATACGGAGGCTATACAACCATCATGGTCTATTGGCTTCATTCTGGTTATGTTGGGTGTAACTTCAAGGGTTTTTGTAAGACTTGTTTTAATGGATAAATATTAAAATATTGTCATGTTTGTTTGAATGAAGAAACTCTATAATGGTTGCAAAAGAGTATAACATCAAATATATTGCATTTCCAGCCATATCCTGTGGTGTATATCGGTGAGTTTTCTGGGCAAATGTGAGGTTGATTCATGTTAAGTCATTGAAAATAATTTTGGAGGTTAATGGATTTGATTAATTTGCTCGTGTGTTTGCATCTATGTTTACATAAACTGATTTTTTTAATTATAGATATCCTCCCGAAGCAGCAGCTCAAGTGGCATTGTCCACGCTTCAGAAGCATACAGCCGATTTGAAGGAGGTATGTGCTTTTTATTTTATTTTAAGTTTCAATTGGCTAGCAATCGCTAACATAATTTGTTTTTCTGCATGAAAGCTTACATTTATAGCCTCAGTTAACAATTGTAGCAAGCAATATGTTTTTTATTATTTTAATGATTAGTTTGTTGTACGCAAAACCAAATTTTTTACTTCACTAAGGCATTTTGCTTAATTGAGTCTTAATCTTGTTAAAGTGATGTCAAAATATCATTTTTGGGCTTTTTAAATATGGAGTTGGTGTTAGTTTCATGTCAGTCTGTTACTGAAGAAATTTAAGAAAAGTGAAAATTTGAAGGAAAATCATCAAAATTTTCTCTCTGGAGAGGGGAGCACATTTTCAAAAGGGCGCCCTATCTTCTAGGGGCGCAGATCTTGTTTTTAGGGTTTGTCACCTCCAACAGACATTTGTCCGGCATCGCGTCAGCTTCGCAACGAGCTATCAAGCTTGTCAAACGGACCTGCTTCGTGCAAGTTACGGAAGATATAGTGCAAAACAAGAGGAGAGTCAAAATTGGCTAACATTGGAGAAAAGAGCAGCTTTTGAAAAAGGCGCCCATCTTTTTGAGGTTTCAAATGTAGGTTTTTGGCTAAATGCCACCCAAGATGTTTATCTCACGTTTGTTCAAGCTTCGCGACGCATCCGTCAGTGGGTGAATCTGAGTTGCAGAGGTGCCTGAACCAGAGGTCAAACATAGGGTCAAATCTTAGTCAAAATATCAAGGATAAAGCAAAAGAGCACTTTTTCAGAAAGGCGCCTGAGCTTTTCAAGCCTTTAATGCCTTCTTTTTGATGATCTCAGATGTTCAATTTGTCCGTGTTACGTTCAGCTTTCCGTTGCCTGTCTCCGTCAGATCAGAAGATGTCTCAGCAGCTTGCAGTCGGAGTTCTAGTATTATTTTGGTCAGTTCCAGAAATGGCTAAGTCTAGAGGAAAAAGAGCAACTTTTGAGAAAGGCGCCCTTGATTTTCACCCTTCAGATGATGTTTTCTGGAGGAATGTGCCTTTGCAGCTGTCATGCAGAATGAGGTTAGCTCTGCAGTGAACCTGTGATTCAGTCCTGAAACTTCGTCAATCAGAAGTTATGAAGGATTTGTTTTTCCCTTCGTACGAGGTGAAGATGAGAAAATTAGAAAATTTGACTAAGTCTGAGAAAAAGAGCAATTCTTGAAAAAGGCGCTTGGATTTTTGAGCCTTCAGATCTTAGTTTTATGATGTTCAGTTTCAAGGTACCTGTTGATTAGTTTTTGTCCTGCTCTGCGATGCACCTATCAGCCAGTCAATCGGTGGAGTCAGTTAGCCAGTGTCAGGGGATGAACAGAGGTCTCGAAAGAGGTTTAAATTCAAATTTTCATCAAATTTGGCTAAGTCTGGAAAACGCCTAGAGAGGTCAAAGTTGAGTTTTCGAAAGAAGTTGACTGGTGTGCCCTAACTTGAGTTCTGACTTCAGTTAGACTGAACGATTTCTGGGTTGTCATCTCCAGTTCATATATTGGCATGTTGAGTGATCTTTCAGTTCGCATGTTGAGTTAACTAGTTTGCATGTCCAGTTAACAATTTTGCATGTTGAGTTAACTTGTTTGCATGTTGAGTTAACTGAAGTTTATACTTGAAAATCAACTTGAGTTTGCATGCATGGCGCAATTGGTTGAAATTGAGAAGACTTTGTGAAGTTGGCGCTTCATTTTTGTCAACTAGAGTTTTAACTTCAGTCTTAAAAGGGACGCCATATTTAAATTAAAGCAAGAATAGTGAAGTATGGCGGATTTACTCTTGCTTGTCAACTGAAGTCTTAAAAGGGACGCCATATTTAGAATTTTTAAATTAAAGCATGAGTGTGAAGTTGGCGAATTCATTTCTGATTGTCAACTGAAGTTCTGAAAAGGGATGCTTTAATTCTTAAGTGTGAATTTTAAAGCAAGTGAAGATGGCGAATTCAATAAGGATTGTCAACTGAAGTCAAATTCGCATGGTGCTTTAAATGGTGTTGTCAACTGAAGACTAAGAAGGGACGATTAAAGCATGATGCTTTATTTAGCTTATTTTAGTTTTAGTTAACTAAAATTGGGGTCCAATCACAAGCCAAGCGCATTTTTCAAGGTTTAGTGCCTTTGTGCAAATTTCAATGAAGAAAATCTATTTATTCAAGCATTGGCGTCCATTATTTCTTCATCACAAGCTCTGAAGAATACATTCTTCTTGAGCGAGCAGCAATTTAAAGGTGCTACAGGTGTCACAATTCAGCGTTCTTCATAGCAACGGATTCAAATTGTTCAGAGGAAGAAGATTCAAGACTTTGTTTTCACTTTGCGTGCAGGTTTCATCAAATTCCAAAAAGAGATAGGCGAATTCTACAGAAGCAGAGCAAACAAAACTTTCTATCTTCTGTCTTATTTCTTCTATTTCTCATCTCAGGTACTTTCTTCGCATGTCAAAGAAATTCAGCATATTTTCAGAGTTTGATCATTTGGGTTCGCATACTTCAGTATTTACAGCAAAACCCATGTCTTAGATTTTTTGAGAAAATCGCCCCGTAGTCTTCATTCTGAAGCTCTGTGCTTTTTTTCGAGAATTTCTTTGCATGTGGGTCTAAAACACATTTTTTCGAGAATCAAGCTATCTGGGTTGTCTTAGAATTTGATTCTAAACAAAACCCACGTTTCAGAAAAATTTCGAAAATTTCTTTCGTCATAAGCTATTTTTAGCCTTGTCCAGAGATTTTCGGTTTCTCAGAAAGTTGTTCAAGTACATTCGGATTTACAGTCAAAAGTTTTCGTTTTCAAAATGCAGTTCAATCTCATTGATTATAAGGCCAAATCGGCTCTTATGCATAATTTTGTCAAAACTTCAGATACAGACCTAAATCATGTTTATCCAGTGGTTAATCTAAGCAGTCTGGAGGGTGTTAGCAGCAATTCGTTGAGAAATCTTGAGCGTTCTGGATTGCTGGCAGCGACATCCATTCCTGTTACCACTTTTGATCTTGAGTTCGTTCTTGCTTGCATCAAGCATTATGACTCATCTTCACGACAAATCAGATCAGCTGATGGGAGGGTTGTTTGCAGTCTCAAACCGAAGGATATAGAGAAATGTTTTGCTATTCCTCCTCGTTCAGATAACTTTACTATGGTTATTGAGGCCTGTGAGAAGATATGGGATGGAGATCAACAACGTTCGCAGAGAAAGGTGGCTCAAAAATGGCTGAAGGTTCAAAAGACTAACATGCCTAAAAAGGTTGGTCGTGGTGAATTCAAGGACGAGGTTGTTGTTTTGATAACTTTGCTCAATTGAGTTACAGGTCAATAGGATGCTAGCACTTTCCGTTCATGGATGTTTTACCTTATTTCCAGAATTCTTGATGGCACAGAACATTTTGACTGGGTGTTGGCGTTTAAATTCGCACCTCTGGAATGTGTATTTGAAACGGACAGCTATGCACAGATAAACTGCTCTTCAAATTAGGAGGGGAAGCTCCCTCTTGCTGATGGTATTCAAGAAAGTAAACTAAAACTAAGTTGCCTATCTTTTTGATCAGCTTAGAGCACAAGGTTTATAAAACACAAACGCCGCAGCTGAGATTTTCTGATTTAAGAACTTCAACTACGACTAACTTAAACTAAAGACGTTTCTAACTTCTCAAGTAATAAGCAGAGCAAGAGAAACTAGAAATGAACAAGGTAGATTTTCTGACAAAATACTTCGATAAACTCTTTCTCAACGAACATCTACACACTTCAATGTAAGTTGAAATCAAGATCATAAACGTAAAACACCAATAACGGAAATCAGAGATTTTATATCAAGGCGAAGGAGGCTCATGATTTTATTACTCAAACTTCTGGAACAAAACTCACTTCTAACATGCCTGGAATAAGAAATTGCAGCTAAAGAGGCTTGCAATCTTATTCTTATGCAATAGAAACAACAATCACACTAACCCTTGTTGGCTAAAGAGGCTCAACAATTTGCTATCACAACACAATTGAACGACACTTGAATAACAAATAGAAGGCAAAATAGGCTCAGCGTTTTGTTATCACTAGCATGGCTAAAGAAACTAATGAGCAAAGGCTCTTATTTATAGACAAGCAAAGGAGTAGGGAACCCTAAAATCTCCTTGCTTTCACAATCTAGGGCTCGGTTAGCAAGCAAGCTTTATTACTAAATCTAGAAAGAAGATAACAACTAAAACCCTAGAAAGCAGAAAAAGCGGGAAACGCCAACTATTACATCTTATCTTCTTTCTATCTTCAAAGAATAGATAAGGATCATTCCAAGAATAGAAAGAAAACGAGAAAGAAAGCTTCTAGAAGAAGGCTGCTTTAAAGCTTGATCTCATCGGCTTAGAAAATTGGAAATTGTGTCCCGCTTCGGTGCATCTATGCCAACTAAGGCAATATTCTGATTCTCCAAGATCTCTTCGCCTTCTTTCACTTCTTCAGTTGCTTTATGAGTTCTATTCTTGCAAAACATCGCTGCCCAAAAAGATGACTCACTCATTGATAACTTGGCGGCTTTGCAACTTTATGCTTCTGACACCTCTCTTGATTTCCATCAGAAGAGTATTGCAACTCTTTTCTGATACCTTTCCCTTTTCTCATATCACACCTTCTCTCGTTCTTCAGCGGAGATGAAGAAGTTTTGACATAATGCTGATTTGGTCTCAAACTCGAGGGGAGTGTACTCCATATTGAAAACCTTGAAGAATGACTGTAAACTCGCCTATATTTAGACAAGTTTTGAGCAACCTTCTATTTTTAGAATACTGGTTTTTCGTCTTCAAACGGACAAATTTTTTGGAAATTTTTCTAAGATATGGGTTTTGCTTATAATTTCGTTGCAATACAACTCAAATCGTCCGTTTTTGAAAATCTTGAATTTAGACTGAAAAAGCAGCAAATCCTAATTTCTTCAATTTTTCACCAAAAAAGCTGGCACCTGGGTTTTATTCAGAATACAATTAGAAATGGACCCAGTTGATCAGATTTGAAAAACACTGATGGCTGATCGAAAAAGCAGCCAACCCTAGGTTTTAAAATTTTCTTGAAAAAAGTTGTGATATGGGTTTTCTTCAAAAGACTGATTTGAGAGGACCTAGATGGTTGAAAACTGAATGCACTGAGGATTTCATTGACATGCAAAATAAAAGCAGCTGCTGCAACTTGATGAAGTTCTTGAAAATTTCCTTCAGAAGATTGAAGAGAAAAGACCCAGATGATTGAAAAATGGAATGCCTTGGTCTTCTTCTTGAAAAGTTTAATCTTCTGGATGAAAAAGCTTGAAAAAGCAAGGGTTTATGTTGCTGGTCTGAAAAATATGATGAAAAACCAGCAAGCTACGTTCTTGAATCTTGAAAAATTTCTTCAAACTTGCTGCTCCAACTTTCTCCCTTGAAGGCTACCTGCAAAATAATGAAAATAACATAAAAGAAAGATGTTAAATAGATTTAGGGTTTTGTTTTTGCTTTGCTTTCTTTTGCTTTTATCTCCAAAACCCTAAATCTCAGCTTCATTGAACTTGGACGCCTCTTTCTTCTCTTGCAATCTTGAAAATTTCAAAAATATATGAAAATTTTCTAAGGCATGTGAAGTTGGGCAAGGGTCTTCACCAGGGGCGCCCACTTTACCCAGTGTTAGCAAAATTTTTGGCATTTTCAACTTTTCTTCCATTTTGACCCTTGGTTTGACCTCGATCTCCGGCTTCTAGATTGATCCGACAGGCGAGCTGAAAGATTCATCGCGGAGCCAGACTGATTCTGAGAAGGATGTTCTGGAGGAGCCTTTGGCTAAAAACTTGATCTTGACCTCTGAATTCATGGGAGCCTTTTCCTTCGAGGGGCTCCGAACTTTCACAGTGTTAGCCATTTTTCTGATCTTCAATTTCTTCATTAACTCCTCTTCTACAGATGATCTCGTCGAATTTGGAGCTTCAGGCGTCGGATCGACTGACAGTTGTGCTCATCGCGAAGCTGACTAAGAATGAGAAGGGGTCTTCTGGAAGAGATTTTGTTGGAAAGTGAAATTTGACCCTTCAAAAGTTTGGGCGCCCATCTTGGCTGGGGGCGCCCATGTTCACCAGACTTAGTCATTTTTACACTTTTTCTATGTCTGCTTCTGAACCTTGGTTTTTAGCCTTTGTCGAACCCTCTGTTTGGTGCTTCAGATCTAGTGACTGCGACATCCGATTGACGTGCTGAATATCTCGTTGGAAAGCTGGATCAATTGTGAAGAGATCTCGTTAGACACTCGTCTGCAAATTCATCTGTTGGGACCCCTGAAAACTTGGGCGCCCTTCTTCACCAGGGGCGCCCACTTCCTCCAGACTTAGCCATTTTTACTGATTTTCATCTTCGAGTCTGAAACCTTCATTCTGTACCTTCGTCTTCGATCTGAATCTGCAGAATGTTAAACAGTCGGACGTGCTGACAAAGACAGGCATCGCGAAGCTGGCAGGATACTGAAAAGATCAAACATATTCTTGAACCCTAACGGCTGAATTAGGCCCTTCAAAAAGCTGGGCGCCCTTCTTCACCAGGGGCGCCCAAAATCTGAACACTTAGTCAAATTTTGATATTTTCAACTTTTCCTCGTTCTGACTTCAGTGCGGATCTCCCCTGTTCGTCGCTGAATTCCGGATGAATGAGTAATCTGATAACTACACCGCTGAATTCGTTGCGAAGCTGACAGAGAATTGAACAACATTGACTGGAGGCGCAAACCCTAATTCTGACATTTGATGCCCTAAAAAGATGGGCGCCTTTCTTCAACGAGCCCAAACTCAGCCAGTGTTAGAAAATTTTCATGAATTTCCAATTTTCTTTCGTTCTTCGTGCATGTTCATCATTTCATCTTACGTCGAATGTTTGACGTTGGTTTGGCGCCGACCGACCTCCATTGATGACCTCGAAGCTCGGATATGCTTATGAAAAAGCGGAATAGACCCGGTAGGGCAAACCGACTATTTTGAGATTCTGACTGCACCGGCTGATATGGACGTATTTTGAGCCAATCAAAATCAGTTTGGACTGGGACCAACTTTCTATTTTTAGAAAGTTTTGCGATACATTTGAAAGAAACCGAGAAAAACTCGAAAACGTTACTATTTGAGAAAATTTCTAAAAATAGCAGTTTTCCTAAAATTTAGGGATGAAAAACTGAGATCTGGGTTTTGTAGATTAAGCTATTCTTAGCGGACCGATCGTCGAGAATTGAAAATTTTGTGTTTTAACCCCTCATGCAAGACGTGCACACCCAAATTTTGACCTTTTTGACTGATTTAACAAGACTTTTACTCATTTCTTCAAAATCTCTAAGTGTAACAAAAATTTTAATTTTGGGGTACAACACTGGGCTATGTTGATTAGTGATTGCTTACATCAGCAGATTACTAATTTTCTCAAGTTTCATGAGTTTCATATGATATCATACTTGGTATACTTAGTTGCATTCCAAGGCAGCTAAAAGCATCTTAAAACTAATGGCACTCTTGGTGTTCAACGTGTTCGTGAGTATTATCCTCAGTTGGAGTTTTCTAAATCTGAGCAAGACTTCCAAGCAGTGAATGATCTTTTTTCTATGAGGACAGTTAGAGATCTTGACAACGAAATGCACATTCGTATTTCTACCGAGGCAAAATCAGCGATGGAGACTTGGGCGGATTGGTTTATCCAATTTCCTACTTTCACATACATCCGGGTTTATGGATATGTTGGAGAGCCTTTGATGTTGCCGAGGTATCCTTCAGAGAAGATCATCTTCATGGAGTTTCTCAGACAGATGCAACATGTTCATTTCTTTCTTCGTAGTCGTCATAAGACTACGGCTAATTTTCCATTTACATTGGGAATTTTCACATGCAGTGCGGCAACGGATGCTAGGCTTATGTCAACCGAGATAGAAAGGTTCAAGCTTAAAACTCATACTAAGTGGTGTTCTTATGATCCTTTGGGTCATTATGCAGACAGGTTAGAGTGAGGGATTGCACATAAGCCAACACTTGAAGATTTCTTGGCTAATTGTGAAGATGAATTCGAGGTTTGTCGTCGTCACTATTGTCGACTCACTATTGGTCAACTCTCTGATTACCTATCAAAATATGTTGATGGTCTATCAGATGACGATGGAGAAGTTCTTTTCAATTCATATGTCAGAGATCAAATTGCTCGGCAGCCACTTCGCTCACTAGATTGGTACGCTAAGGAGAATCCTTCTATTGAGGAGGTTTCTAGATCAGTTGTCAAGACCAGCAAGCTGTTCTTGGAGAGTAAACGGAAGCGAAAGTCTGTTCCTGTGATGGAGCCGCCAAAGGATTTTTCTTCATTGCCTTCTACTTCTAGGTCAAGACCTCGGGTCAAGGCTATAGTGATACCTCCTGAAGGAGTTAAACTCAGCGGAAACACGGGAAAGAGAGCTATTGGTAAAAGGAAGCAGAAGCGAGTTGAGAATGTACCTGAGATTCCAGTGGAGATAGTCATTCAAGCTGTACCTCATGTTTCACCTCCTAGTTCGCCTCACATACAACCTATTGACATAGATTCTGAGCCTGAGATACCAATTCAAGTAGGATCGGAGACAACTGAACCACCACAGGTTGATACATCAGGGACAGTCTCTCCTCGAATTGATAATATTGTTCAGTCTTGTTGGCTCGAAAGGTCTTTGGGGAGACAGAGGCGTGAACCTTCATATAATCTTGATTTATCTGAGTTTTGTGAGCCTTATCAGAGAAGGTCGAACAAGAAGATTAAGAAACAGGTGCATATTGAAAAGACTCCAGAATCAGAGATTGTTATAGAGGTTGCTATTCCTCCAGAGGGTAAGAGCCTAGATGAAGTCGAAGTTGGTGACTTTACTTTCACTAAGGCAAATCTTGGCAGGATCACTCGAGAGACAGACGTGAGCCTTCTTAAGATTGTCACCAATAATCTTGAAGAACGCATCACGAAGGATGGAGAGGATAAGGCATTGCTTAAGGCTGAAAATAGTCAACTTCGTCAGTATATCTCTGATCTTGTTCACGGAAATTCAAGTAGAGTGCCTGTTCTTCCTCAGAATACACCTGCAGAAAAATGAAAGCTGAATCAGTTAGTCAGTCATGGCAGACTTTTGGATAACTGGATTGAAGGCTTAGTTGCTACAGGTCAACGTCTTCTTGCAGATTTGTATCAATTGAGGAGTGATGCACATAGACTTCGTCAAGGTATTCAGTTGCTCGAGGTTTCAGTCGCATAGAGTTTAGCCAAGGATCGTGTTCTTGTGTCCCAGTTGTCTGTTGCATACGATGCCTTGGAGATTGATGAAGATCAAGAGAAAGTTTTTACTTGGAGAGAGCAGCACCTTCTCAAAATGGAGATATGTGAAAAGATCTCTACCAAGTTGTTTTCACTGAAAGATGATGTAGTTGGAGCGCTTGCACTTGTCAGTGGTTTTGTTGTTCAAATTCCGTGTCATTATCTTCTTGAAGATGGCACATATATTGAATTGGACAAAGTGCAAGCTGAGTTTGAGAAGCTGATTCGTGATAATCTTGAGGGTGAGCCTATGGCGGCTAAGCTGGAAAATATTTTAGTTATTTCAGCCAGTTTTAGAAAGGTGACTGAAGATGTTAAAGAAGGCATGCATATAGTCAAAGAAGGCGACAGAGAACTGAAGAGACAGATTATCCCTTTAGACAGTATCAAAGTGCCAGATGACAGAGAGATTGATGAGTTCTTGGTCGAAGTGTTAGACTGAGATGACATGGAGTGATCTGCTAGTTGGAAACTGCAGTTAATTTCGAGGGTTGAGTCATGAGCAGCAGTTAACTCGACTTTCAGTCTTGAGTTCACTTGCTGATTTCACACATGCTTATCTCGTCCTTGGAATTATCTTCACAGGAGTTAGGGTTAGGGTTTCCAGTTAACTAAAGGTAGTGTCTAGTTAACTTTGCTTTAAATAAGGATGTGCATGCTTGCACATTGTCCATTTAGGTTAAATGTTTCGGTTAACTGTTGGTAGTTTTCTAGTTAACTGTATAGTTTGCTTTATTAGGGTTTAATAATAAATCTTGCATGCATTGCAAGACTGTAGTTGACTCAAGGTGATTTTAGGGTTCCCTACACCTTTCGATGTCTATAAATAAGAGCTTTTGCTCATTTGTACATAACTTTTGCACGAGAGAGAAATATATGCTGCGCCTACCTTTCCCTCAATATTGCTCTTTTTGTATCTATTTATGCGTCTTTACTATTATGATGAATTGTTATGCCACATAGGGTTTCATGCAATTGTAATGGTGAATTCTTTCCATAGTTAGATCAAATCTGTTTAGTGCTTAATAAACTTGTTCAGATTGAGATGATAGTTGTGCCTACCTTGCCTTCAAGTAGAGAATCTGCACTTGATTATCGTGTGTTGTTGTGAACAATAAACTTATTCGGATTGAGTTGATAGATGTGCCAACTTGCCTTCAAGTAGAGAATCTGTATTCAGTTTATCGTGTGATGTTACCAATAAACTTGTTTAGATTGAGCTGATAGATGTGCCACCTTGCCTTCAAGTTGAGAATCTATACTCGTTTATCGTCTGATAGTCAAACCTTGCTCCGTTTCCTCATGCTCTGTTTTCTTGAGGAAACTGGATAGATTTTAAGTAATTAAGTTTAGTTGTAGTTAGTAATACTGTGAAACCAGAAAATACTCAGCTGCAACGTATATAGTTTTCGAGAAAGCCTTGTACCTCTACAGCTGAAACAAAAAGATAGGATATAGTTTAGTTTATTTCCATTTGCAAGTACTTTTGTCAAGCACAACAAGGGAGCTTCCCCTCCTAATTTGAAGAGCACTCATTGCGTAGTGTGCATAGCTGTCCGTACCAACTCTTACTCCAGAGGTCCTAGTTGTTACGCCAACACAGTTCAATCTACAATGAAGTTTTTCTGAAGCAATTTTTTTCCCCCTTCTGTCTGCCTTTTTCTATTCTGAGAAATGTTCTGAAACAATTGCGTGGAGCTTTCTTTTGGATTCAATTTTCTATTTCTTATGGGATGTAATATATTCTTTTGAGGAAATAACATCTTCCTTGAATCCATTTCTTATTTGGGAGAACCGTTATGGAGAGTAACCAAACTGTATCAACAAAGATTGTTTACGGATGGAACTTTAGAAGGAAGCTTTTACAAATTCAATTTGTCAACTGCATTTGGAAATCTTTAAAATACGCATGCTTCCACATGCACAGAGAATGTTCTGACATAACCTAGGACACTCTTCTGCATCCATATATCCTTGCTACTATGGTTACTTCTCATTCAATCGTTCACATTATACTCTCTTCTTTGTTTTTTTGCTATGCATAAGGTTTCTTTTTTCTCCAGATATACTATATATATATGGTATATGAATGCACCAATATGTGCTTCCTTAACCTTACAAATTTATATATATGTGCACCACAAATGTGCTTCCTTAACCTTACAGACTTGGATTTTGAAAATAGCTTAGTGGTCTTCTCGTGCAT
>VDFB02284942.1:0-42627 GCA_007258455.2 Sequoia sempervirens
TCACCCAATTTTTTGTATATATTGTCATTGCTTAATTATGTTAAAATATAAGTGGAATGCTTAAAGTAATTTCTAGGATAAAGAGTTTCAAGTAGCTGTCTTGAACTAACTTTTGGTTGTGTAGAAGAATATTTTTTTATTATAATAAGGCTATAAAGATATTTTGAAAGGATACCAAAGATTCTTCCATCCTCAATGAACACTCCATAATTTTATAAATAAACTAACTATTATTACTCTTGAGTTGATGGATCTAATGGGGATGGAGGGAAACACTAAGTATCAGTTCCATGCAATGGATCTAGAGACATCTTACCATATTTTGTTCTACATTTCCTATTCTCCACTAAATCCAACTCCCAATATCACTCAACTACAAATAACCCCTAAAGATGTTCATATTAATGAGCTACATAACCAATTCCACTACATGTGTCTCTTGAGGGCATTGTATGAATTACCTTATAGTTAGCAAATGTGTAATTGTTCGACTAAATGAATAAATTATTTATCTTTGTAGAGAATCATAGTTAAGACGCAATAACAATATCTATATCTATCAATTATGAAATATCTATTATATACATATAGATAGACATACATACATACATACATACATACATACATACATACATATAATAGTGGCATATAAGTAGAACATAGAGGTTTTTGGGTTGAAATAAAGAAGAGAAAAAAATTGTTATTTTAGAAATAAGCTTGTATTTTTTTTTGTTCAGGATATGAAATAAAACAAAAGAGTTCATCTATTTGTTGACTACTTAAAATTAATTGGTCTCTCTGGAGGTGAAGCAAGGGCCCACTCTAGCTAATGGATAGGGATTGGTATTTCTTAAGTATTAGATTCTTTATTAAAAATAACATTTTCATTGTAATTTTTGATTTAATTATATTTATTTATTTTTAAAAATAGTTATTTTTTGTTATAATTTATGATTTCATTAGATTAATTAAATTTTAGACAATAGTTAGAAGAAATGAATATACTTTCTAGTCAATTACAGTTAGTCTATTTTCTTTCAAGTAATTAGGAGTAGATTGTATGTCAATAATAATGATTATATTTTTTAGGAGAACTACTATTTGGAAGTCTAATATAAATAGTCAAGGACATGCCTTGGGTTTGATAATCAAACATATCAGTGTATTCAAATGCAAGGTGTATAGAAACCCTTGTCATTGTCCAATGACTACAATTTGCCAGGCGAGAAAAATATGATGATTATCTTTTTGATTTGGAGGTTTTGTCTTAGTCATGTTTGGATCCCTATACATGCATGCATAGTTGATTTGAAGCTATCACTTCTCAATTTAGAACTTTGTTGCATAAGCAACATCATTTACTAAATGGCCTACCAATTGACCTCAATTACTATACAAATGTTTGCAAAACATAAACTAATTTTTTTCCTAATTAGTCTTCCACACCTCTTCCACACCTCTTGATATACCCATTACACACTAAAGTGTGATTGCTAGTTATACTTCCTAATAAATCCATACCCACATTTTATCCTTTAATTGTTACTTACGTAAATGCACTTCATTTATTTAGCTAGGGTTAAGCTTGAGGAAAGTTTATTCCCCTTAGATTAAAAAACTATTTTATAGGTGACAAGTCTGATGCACTTAACCTTTAATTGTGACAGACGGTTAGGGGCTCATGTGTCCACCGTTCTCTCTCATGCCAAATTCAATGAACAAAATCAAGAATACCTATTGAAATCGAAGCCAAGTCGGGTTAGGAAGGGTGCAAATTATTTTAGCTCTCACGTCCCCGTACAGACTAATCAATTTCCAAGACGCTGAGATAGGGGACAAATCACTTTCCGCTGCCGTGTTCGAGGTTGGCTTAACGTTAGTCATACACGGTGGAAAACAAAATCCAAATCCATTCCACGCCAACCTAAGAATCTTCTTTGAATGGTGATCATCCATTACACAAACCTTCCGTTCGACGAGTCCTTTCAATGTGCCATTTTGTCAATAATCGAGTCATATTTTCTACACTCTTATCTTGGGAATTGATTATTCTGTGAGTGGGGAAATAATTTGTACGTTCCCCACCCACAACAAGTCTTTGATTTCAAGGAGTATTGTGGCTTCTGTTCGTTGAATTTGGCATGAAAGGGAATGGGACGTATTAGCCCATTAGGTACCATCTGCCAGTCAAATCTGATTTTCGACAGTCCTGTGAATGTGGAAATTGCAATGTCACATTGTCTTATTATCTGACTAGTCAATGTGCGGACGTTAATTAAGAAAGACAATAACAACTGCGTTGGCTAGTCTTCGGAGACTGGGCTTAATACCTAGACCCTACCAAATTTTTTTGAGTGTTCTTAAATTTTAGGTATTACTCTTTATAATATAGTAAATAATTAATATATAATTACTCTTTAGTAATAATAAACATAATTAATATTTTAGCCATTATTTATAACATTAAATAATTACATTAATATAATAATAATTTGTTTGTAAGAGAATGTTATAATTTAATATTTTTTATTTGAAGCGATAAGGGTCTTGTAGTATGAAGGTGGTATCGTGATAACTATTGAAAATGTGGCATATTGATTTTTTTTTACTATAAAGAAAGTAAGCAAGACATATTTACACATGTAACCGATATACTTAATTAAGGGAATGGTAAGGGACAAGTTGGTAAGGTGGTTATTCATCATTTTGAAACATACAAGTGAGATAATGCAAAGGCATATTAGAATTGAAGTTGCGTGTTATGTTTTCAAAAAAGATTCTTTTGGCTTCAATGAAAAAGCTTCTTAGTGGAGGCCTTTTCTTTATTTTCTCACTAATTTCTTGATGGTCTCCTCTAGAAATAGGGGAAAGGGTAAATACAAAAGCATGGAGAATAGAGGGAAGAGTACTGTCAATGGTAAAATGAGGAAGGAATGGGAAGAGTACTATCAATTAGCCTATCAATCAAGACTTTACACATAGTGCATGTATAAAATCAATAATAATTATCTATAAAATTCAAAATAAAACATATCTTATATTGGTAGAATACTACCAATTAACTAAATAAACCCTTTTCATTTCAACAAATATAAATGAAAAAAAAGTCATCAAAACGAAGGGTGAAGTTCAAAAAACCATTATAACCCCTTTAAACACGTTGGGGTAGCTGACATTTCAGGTTGGACACCCCCAAGCCAAATCCCAAAGCAATCCCAAGGAAAAAAAATGTCAGTAGAAATGGATATTCATTATTAATGGATATCCAATAGAAACAAACTTTTTTTTATTAAAGTTAACAAATAGATATTTTTTTCTTTAACATAAAAAATAGATATATTTTTCTTTTACTTAGAAATATTAATATATATAATATAATATATGATAGCTTTAATATATACTAGGACATATTAATATTATTATAAGATACATTATATTTAATATAAATAGTATATGTTATAGTATATAAATATAATATTCTATATAATAATATAATGTATTTGTGAGGGAGGAGATTTGCTACTCCCAAGTCCCAAGACGAACAAGGTCTAAAGGGAGTGAATTGCCTTCGGTTACCTCAATGACAAAAGTAAAGGGATAGGTTGAAAAATAAAGAAAAAACTAGTTTATGTTTTTGGGGTTTTTCAGGAATGGAGGATTTTGGGAGTTAGGTGAACAAACCACAAGGGTCTTAGACTATTGGCTGACTAACACTCAGCTAGAGGATGTTTGTGGGAGACTCAGATGACAATACAACGTGATGTCATCTCAGGGATGCATTGGCATCTTGTATGGACTGAGAACATAGTCTACAATGTAAAACTCATAGGGTGTGCTAATGGCCCAAAAACATTAATTCGATAGTTTTAATGAAAATTATAGAATGCTAAAAATGTATAAAATAAACTAACTACAACAAGAGAAATACTATAACTTGAAAGATAAATTAGTTATAATGAAATTACGAGCAAGGGTAGTATAAATCTAAATTACAATTGGTCTAGCCTCATGCAAGCTCCATGTAAAAAAAGTACCTACACACACTGTAATGGGAAAATGTTGGGGTTGTGCTTTGGATTTTACCTCAATCACATTCCTGCATTGGTGTTTACACCTCCACATATAACCAATAGAACACAAAAGAGATAAAATTATAGAGAAAGGAAATAGACAAAATGTATATAGAGTAAAGACAATCTATATGCTATTTATAATATTGATAATGCAATGAAATGACAAAAATAAAGCATTACCCCCTTTGGAAAGCTTGAGAAGTTGAAAGAAAGGATTGTAGCTTCATAGGTGCAAGATGGACGCGCAAGAACATAGTGACAATAGCTTGAAACCTGCAAGAAAGTGATGTAGAAAGAAGTAAGAATGAAGAAAGTAAAGTGGAGTTGCAAGAATGAAGTGAGAATGTGATAGATTGAGAGAGAGTGTGAATGTAATGGAAGAAATGAGCTTAAAATGAGAATATGGAAGCACAAGGGATGTTTTCAAGAAGGTTTGTATTCATAAGAGATGTTACAACTCGCAGATGCCATGAAACATATAATTCCTCAACATCCAATGAGCTAAGAATTTTTCAGGGACATCCGCATTGCATGTAGACATTTGTGTAGTGTGAAAGCATCCTTGATCAAATTCCCTCCAGTGAAAAACACCAAAGCACAAATAAGACAAAACGTTTAAGGTGGCAATTTTTTGCATTATCAATGTTATAAGGCTAAATTAAGGGTATATTGTGGAAAATTACACTAGGGTACAATTTTATGCCTCAACATTTTTCCCCTACTTTAGCAAGCATATGTGTTAGTGCACATGTGAGTAAAAGTAGAAAGAGATTGGAGATAATATACCAAAAAGGAGAGGAAGAAATCCTTCAGTCTAGTATACTTGTGTGTAAGGGGCTTCACCAGAATGTGAAGAGAACATGGATCTCTAATCCTACAAATCCTAAGCTGCAATCTCACCACAAACATGTTAGCTATAGAAAAACATGTTTGGTGAAAAAATAAAAAAATAAAAGACACAATCATAAGACACAATAAGATACAATCTTATCAAATATAAGATGATGTTGATAGGTATGAATAGCATGGATAAAGTCCATAAGGAAAACATATAAGTTTGTGGTTGTTGTAAACTATGTGTAGGATGATCACATAAAAGACAAGTCTAGTCAACTTGCTTCCAAGCTAGATACCAAGATATAAGGAATCCAAACATCAAGACACAAGATGTCAAATATCAAATCTGAGACAAAAATTATAAGACACTAAAAAAATCTTTTGAAAAAGACTTTCACAAAGGGAGTGTTTCATCAAGGAATCCTTTTCATAGGACATCATGACACCATTGAACCCTTTTGAAAGAACTCTCCTTTTGAAAGTCCTAGAAATTTTCACAAGTTCTCCCCAGCAGAGTCGCTAGTTTTGTTGGTTATTTTTTTACGAACCAAACTTAATCTTATCCCCTACCTATGAATTTTCCATAATTCAATTATTAGCAAGGGTAAGGATTGGTCAATAGACAAGTAAGGATTCTAAGGCCCTTCTACTCTTTGGGCTTTGTGAAACTTGGGAGGGTAATCCCATTTATTCTCATAAGATAATCATTTGATCAAGAACATTTCTACACAAATGAATTCCTTTTAAAAGTGCAAAAAGACAACATTTGTTAGGGGTTTGGCTGACCTTTAAACAAATTACCATCTATTGCAAGGAATAACATAGATCTTCAGATGGGCATAGTATAATTCAAAGTTTTTAAATGATTCCATTCTTATTTCAAGGCCTAGGTCAAATGCACAACTAACTTATTTGTCTTCAGAATAACCAAATAAAGAAACCATTGCATCATCTTGCAATAATGGAGTCATATTTATAACAACCAGTAATAAGTTAGCAATTTGAACCAGCAAGTGATTGGACTATTGACAAGTTGCATTACAACATTCAACTCACTACGTCTAATTTACACAACTACTTATTAATCCTATGCTTTTTCCTAACAAACTTGTGACCTCACTTTAGCATTTAATCAACTCCTTGAATTAAAACATAAATGAAATCAACCATTCAATTAAAAAATTGAAGACAAATGAAAATAGATCATTAACCATTTCATTCATAATAAGGAAGGAAATTACATTGGAGAGAATATGCTTAGAAGCTAGTATTCTCATTTATAGTTGCTGCTACTATAAAATGATTTGAGATTATTACAAAATGACTCATACTCTAGACTCGTCATTAATCTATTTATTTGTGCATTTATCTGTATTTTTCTCTATCATGAGCTTAGTCTTCACATTTAGACCATTCCGAGACTCAAAAATTGAACCCCTGTAATCAACCTTGAAATCTCTTTTATAGAACAAGGGAGCAACAAGAAACATAATGAATTATAGTTACATTTCATTTTATTTGAAAACTAATTTCACCAGAATTTGAAATATTCCCCAGGCAGTTACATGTAATCATTTGTAGAGCAGGGGAAAGAAAAGACCAAAACCTCACACAATTTGTTGTAGAAGAAGAACAAGCTCACCAAAAGGCATCTATAGTCTTTACATCAACCTACAAACTTCACATCCACATCAAGAAAAAATATTCTCCATTATACCAGCTATAAGATCTCCATGTACACACAAGAGACAAAACCACACATAAGTTGAGAAGGACGATCTTGATGCAGTGGCAATGGTGTCATAAAAAAAAAAAACATAGAGATGCTACTCTGATTTTTCAGCATCAGAGTATGCTCACCCACTTCTGGTTCATGATGCAACCAGAGAACCATCACTCTTTCCTCATCAGAGTCTTCATACAACACCAGAGAAAGAAGGTAATGGTCGTATTCTAGGTTAGTATCACCTTCACCATTCAAAGCGCTATCAAAAACCACAATGGGAGAATTGTGTCTCTCTAGGTAGGCCTTATGATACTTGTTTCTTTTCTTTGCCTTTTTCTTAGGCTCGTCTGGTTTCTTTTTGACCAATTCTTCTGAAACAGTCTTGCTTCTTAAATTATACATGCTTTTAACAACAACCTTCTTCTTTTGGCCATGAGCATTCTTTCTACCCTTTGGAGCTACATTTAAATACCCAACTTACCCTCCTAGTTGGTTGAATTTAAATACCCAACTTACCCATTTTCATAGGACATAGGGTAAAAGCTAGAAAATCTAAATTGCGAGGAAACTAATTGGCTTTGAGCTACTGAATTAAACTTGCAGAAAAGAAAACCCACAAATGTGGACAACTCCAACTAGCCCTATAAATATGAAACTCCCAGAAAAACTAATGCATGAACTAAACAGAGTTCAAATGAAAAAACCAACTCACCCAGAATAAAAACATCAATATTTCTACAATTGAAAACTCAACACTAGCACACTTCCTATATGGCTCATACTTCTCAATTTTTGAAGACTGGAAATAATGAGATCAAATGGTAGGAAATCCCCATTAAGTAGAAAAATTGGAGTGTGTAGCAATTAATGATTTAATGATTTGACAAGATCCTCACGTGAGTGAGTTGACAACTTAGTTGCTCAACTTTGAATCTAGACTGCCAATTTTTGAGGACTTAAAACTCCATCAATGGCAACCTTGAGCATTATTTCTGGCTTTTACAACTTGTTCCTAAAAAATGACTATACCACCTCAAAAAATTTACACATCTACCCTTAATCTTCATTAATCATCTTTGATATGACAATCAACATGCATCACCAACTCGATCCGTGCCTTTTTCATTTATATCAGTGAAGTATAGAGAGCTAGCATTTGAAGAGAATATTCCCTAAAACATCCCATCATGCATTGTGGATTTTTCCTACCTTTCTAGAGTTCAATCAATGACGTGAGCATAACCGCAATGAAATCTCAACCATTGGATCACTGTACTTTTTTGGAAATCTTCACCTCACATCGTGTGTCATTGATTTGTGTTTGAAATTCTAGACCATATCAGTGATGGATGAAAATTAGCGATGGAACCAGATCAGGCCACGTTCTCCTACATGAAAATCAAAGGCACCAGAGGCATCACTCACAAGAGCAATTAAAATGAGCAAAAAAAAACTTTGAACAAAACAATCCATTACTCATTTCCAATTTGAACAAAACAATTGCACAACTATCCACAATGAGTGATGGAAAGAAATTCATAGATCCCTGAGGTCATCACTTATGGCCAATTTGAAACTCAAAGCTTGGAATGAATCTGCAATGAGTGATAGGAGAAGATACAAAGAGCACCAAGGTCCATTGCACATCGTTAATTCCCATCATGAAACCCATAAGCAATTAGCGATAAGAGAGATCCCAATGATAATGAAAGCAACACACATATCACACATCGCTAATGTAAAACTTAAAACTCACAGCTTATCTACGATGCGTGAAACAAAATAAATGGTGTTCATCACTCATCACAAATGAAAGTTTGTATTTAGAAAGCAATCTGCAATGAGTGATGGAGAAAGATAGTGAGTGGGAATTAAGTGAAGTAATTTGGCATGTGCTTGCGAGTTGTTCTAAGAAAGGGTACCATCTAGGATGACATATGGAAATGCCTCAAAATATTTTAGAGCATATAATTTCAAAGGATGTAAAGGCCAAATAAGGTCAATTACTGAACCTTATAAAATATAAGAACCTCAGGGCTAGGCCTAGTGGATTGGTTACTCCACAAGCTCTAATGACATAAGATGTTTTAATACGATAGGAAATGGGCAGTAAAAGGTCAACAATGAATTATGGAATTAACAAGGGCTTTGCCTTAAGGGTTTCCAAGGAAATATTTTGACGACAAAATCCCAAGGTAATAACAGTGGGCAAAATCCTAAATCCAAACATTTGAGAGTAACTAAAAATTGTAGAGTTTAGGAATGGAACCAAAAAAAATTTAGGGGTTCCATCACTTCCTATCATATTCTTCCTTTTCTTCTTTGCCATCCCTCTACCCATTTTCTTCTATTGAGTCAACTATATTTTACTTTTCTTTGAAACATTGTCATTTTAATTATATTTTAAAGAGGGGAAAAATGTAGATGTAGACACTAAAAATACTCCTAAGTCTGCAAGTGCCATTTTTCTTGGTCTTCATCCTTCAATAATTGAATAATTATAATTATTCAATTATGTCTGATCATATTCCTCCATTAATTAAATAATTTTTAATTATTTAATTAATTCCCCTTTTCATTTCTATCCTGGTTAATTAAAATTATTGAATTGTGTCGCTAATATACCCCTTTCTTCTATAATTAAATAAATCATCATTTATTTAATTATTTCTCTATAGTCAAATAATTATTATTATTATTTGGCCTTTTATTCTTCCCTCTCCAATTTCCATCCTCACATTTAATTAAATAATTAAATGCTCAATCTTTTATTTCCTCCAAATAAATAATTTGGATAAATTATTTATTTGCCACTTGTCTTTTTCCTCTATGTTTGAATAAATTATTTGAAATAAATTATTTGTGCATCCTCCTCTAGTTAGAGATACCTTGTCATTAATCCCTTTCATAGCCTTTATTGTTGTCATAGCTGTCAGGCATCATAGCCATCAGGCGTCATACTTGTCATGATTCCTCCAAGAATAGCATATTTCCGGTGCATCAATTCTAGGCCATTGATCTTGGCATCTTTTCTGAGACTCAATCTCAACCATCTATTTCGTAACCTCCCTCTCATGCATCCTCCACCATTGATCTTGGAATCTTTCTGGAAGATTAATCTAGACCATCCATTCGAAAGGTTGTCTATAAAAGCAACCTTCTTCCTCCATTCTTAGCTTAACAACTAATCTTCTCCAACTTTCTTGCTTACTATTTGTAGTTTTTTCACAAGTATTCCAACAAATTTGAGGGAAAAGTTGCATAAGAAGAAGGAGAGAAAGGGAAGTGAATCAACCAATATGGGGAATAATTTATTTCATGTTTTACATTTCTAGTTCTCTACATTATTTTGTATTCTCTTGTTGATGTGGTTTATTGGTCTAGAGGTGTTAGCTATCACTATTCTAGGCTAAAAAATAAGAAACCCCATCTCACATTGGTGAACCCTACCTAAACAACGTTTTTTGCAAATTTTTCATATGAATTTAACTTGTTTTTATAGATTTTGAGTACGGAATGACGCAATTGTTAAGTGCAACATCACATTTACTGAGAAGCAATGCAATTGTCCATAAACAACACATCTATAGGAGGCACCCATGGGTAGGAAAATTTGAATTTTAAAACGCGACGCAACTGTCCTCATGCGATGCAACACAGTGATACAACTGTTGAAGGGAGTGACGCAATTGGACCTGCTAGGTAAATTTTTTTAGTTTGAATATCCTTTTCCTTTTTCTTTTGATTCCTACAAGTAGAATAGGGTTTTTAGGGTTCTAATATTCTATCTGCAGTGTGTGGCCTTAGGTGGGGACTCCCAAAATTTTCCTTGTGGAGCAACAAAAAAATTGATTTTTCAAGTTTTTAGTTTATTTGGGTTTTAGTTAAAATATTTCCTTTCATTTTGGTTTAGTTGGTAGATTATGGTGCTAACTTGGAGTTTGTGCATATTTTTCGTTTGTTCAATACTTTTCTCTTGAGACTACTAACAATTGGTTTTGTAGGTTCGAATGTCCAAGAAATTTATTCTGAAACCACTTTGCTTGTTTTAGATTAGAAAACATTTCGTTTTGGTGCTTAAAATGAATGATTTTATTTCTCACATAGCTTTAATTAAAGGGTAAAGAACACCATGTCTTATTGTTTAAGGGTGGTAGGTATTATGCTCTCACCTTGTGCAAACTTGGTGATCAAAAAGACAAACCCATTCAATTTTGTGTTTACCTATTAGAGGGCCTTCCTTGGTGGGAAAAAGTACTCACCCCAATGGAACGACCCAAACCGGTAATAGGCTAGAGCCAAGCCACTTCCAGCCGGTATATAAAATGGGTGCTTGAGGAAAGTTCAAGTACCATGAATGGTTATGTTGACAAGTGGTTCCATCAGTGCCCGTGTGGTGTGTGAAAACATGTAAGAGAATAACCTCTATAGGTTGGGAGTCCTCCTTAACAGAGTTAATCTTGTCATATGTATAGCCCACCTGAACAGATGCACTGACTAAAAACTATTTGTGTAGTTTCCAAAATCCTTTTCTATTTGTTGGTGCAAGAGGTTAGACCTCTGAAGTTGTCCCACATACTCATAGTTCTTAGTAGAGATGAAGAGTTTGTCATGGGAGATTCATGAGAACTTGAAGATTGGTTGACCTGAGAAGTGAGTTTCATGTAAGGGGGAGCCAATGTGGCCAAGCTTCTAAGTCATCCGCTAAGAATAAGCATAGCTAGTTAATCCAAGTGGGAATTCAACAAATATTGTCCTTTCCAGCCTTAGGATTGTGCTTTTATTTCTACAAAAATCAAACATTTTCACACCAAACTAGTCCTAAACAAATTGCTTAATATTGTCTGTTGTGTTTTCTAGTCATATCTCATCAGAAACAGTAAAAAATTTAGGTCAAAACCACTTAAAAACATCAAAATTGTAAAAAACACCATTCTGGAACTGCAACTATCAGATAGAGACCCACAATTGTCATTGTGAACCACAATTGTTAGCTTAAAAATTGTAACTATCATTCTAAAATGCATTTTCCAGAAACAAAGCCACTTCTATCAACCTGAGCCGCAACTGTGAAATGCATTTGACAGAAACTAAGTTGAATTTCCTGCTAAACAAAATTTCTTGACCTCTGTCTGGTAAACCAGAGACTTGCAAGTCTGTCCAGATCATTTTAGCATCCTCATTAGAAATACATTGCATTATAGGTTGCATTTCTTCATCCCTTGCATTGCACAAATTAAATCCTCATCCTTAGGTTGCATCTAGGCTTTTAGATTTTTAACATAGGAAACCTTTGATTCTTTGGAGAATTCTTGGTCACATACCCTATTTTTTATTGACTATTATCCTTCACATTATCAAATCCCTATCACTGTCACCTTGATCACATTTGAGTCTTAAACCTTTGTCATGGTCTTAGCTCAAATCTTGTCAAAATCATCTACTTTAACATGGTCAATGGTACTTGGGATTTTCACCTTAAGTTCACATTAGCCTCATTTTCATCCTTTGTTTAAGATTCCTTTGCATATAGATTACATCCTTATCCTCCAAAAATACAAAAAAAGTTTCATTTTACCTTAACATCATTATCTTTGCATTAGTATCATTTATCATCGTATCACTCACTTTTACCATCAATCAATCTTTTAGTGTCCTTTAGCATCTAGTATCCCTCATCTTTTGCACATTATTATCCTTGCATTATCATCCTTTCATTTTCATACCGTAAAATCCAAAAACATAGCTTAGTCTCATTGTCATTTTACATTGTCCCCAACTTGCAAAAGTCTTACATGGTTGAAACAAGGTTCAAAGCCAAATAGAGGGACATAGATTTCCTAAGTGACCCTTTTCCTAATAATGTCATAGATTCAAACCACTCCGCACCTCGAAAGAATACACCACAAAGAGAACAAAGTGGCCCTAGGGGAGACCTAAACCTTGAAGTAGTCAACGAATAATTGAGCCCTCAAGAAATTGAAAGAGCTTATCAAGACCCAAGACTTTTAAGCATTGTTGAACAACTTTTTAGTGCCAATCCGAACAAATTTTTCTATGCACTAGCCAAAAAGGGTGCCAAGTTACCTCAAGGTTATGACGTGTCAACCATCATAGAATAAGAAACTAAAAAATCTATTTGGCATGCCCTCATCACAAAAAATGACAAAAATACCCCTTGGGAAAACCACACACATGACTACTACCACTGCAACACACATCCCAACTCATGATACTACACAAGGTCAAACCTTCACATTTGGTAGTTCCTCAAACACCATGGGTAGAACTTTCATGAATCCTCTCTTTTAAAGCACAAATAAAGGGTCCATATCCCATGGTCCTATACCTTTGAAAAAAAATCTAAGCCAAGGTCACACACCCTTGATCCAAAATGCAAACCAAAGTTCTATACCCACATCCCAAAACACAAATCATGGGTCCTCATTTCAATTCTAAAGTGCACCTTCATTAAACCAACCTCTACCAAATAACCCTAGGAAGGTGCACATTATCTCATGCAAGACCCCAAGTCAAAACCACAATCAAGGGTCTACTACCAACCAAGGGTCTATTCCATCACTTCAAAATACAAATCAAGGGTCCCTTCCATCATTTCAAAACCTTATTCAAGGACCTACACTTTCATCTCAAAATGTGAATCAAGGACCTATGCCCTTACTTCAAAGTGTCAATCAAGGAAACATCCCTTCACATCAAGGACCTATAACTTCATATAAAAACATCAACAAGGACCCACACCCTCACTTACAAACCAATGATTCATTTTCCAAAATCAAAACATGAATCAAGGGTCTATACCCCAACTCCAAAACACCATACCAAGTGTGAATGTGACCTTTGGAACCAACCTAAACACCAACTTCATTCCAAATCAAAATAATCCCAACCCATATGATAATCAAGGTCTCGTATCACAAAACATCAATCTAAATACAAATCCAATGCAAGACCCTAATGCCAACATTATGACATCTCATCAAAACAATGCAACATCATCCCTTGCAAACTATTTGATCCAACATATGCAAACCATTGAAAAATGAATGAGTAACATGCAATTGGGAACTAACAAGAAGACATACTATGTGGAAGAGTTGTGCCCTTTTCCATTTGATCAAAACCTATACATGCTACTCTTTCCCTCACATTTCATGACACCGCCTCTACCTAAATATAAGGGGATAGGAGATCCATTCGAACACATCCATGAATTCAACATATCATGTATGGAAGTTGCATATGACCCCACCTACTTGATGAAGTTATTCCCATGAAGTCTCACAAGGGCAGCCTTAGATTGGTTCTTACATCTTCCACAAGGAATTAGAACCTGGGGTGAATTAGTCGACAAATTTATTAATCATTTTTGCTTCAACATTAAAAATGATGTCATCGTTGCAACATTGAGCACAACTAAACAAGAAGAAGGGGAGTCACTTACCTCATTCTACCAAAGGTGGAAAGGCTTGGTTAGAAAATTCTCTTGTCATATTGTAGAAAAGCAACTTATCATCATGTTTGTAGAAAACCTTAATAGAGAATTGATGATTCAAATTCAAATCCAATGTTGCACAAGCTTTGAGGAGATTATTGAGAAAGGTGTCCTCATTGAGAAAGTTCTTATTGCAAGAGGACTAGTCAAGATAAACAAAGACACTCCAAAACCCAACAATGACAAAGGAAAATATTGGTCCTAAAACAAAAATGTCACTAATGATGGAGTCGTTGATGCCAAATTGATAACCAAAGGACCAATCATTTAACTTAAAGGCCCCTCGTCATCAAACATATCCAATACGCCAAATACCTAGACACTAAGTCAAAACCAAATGCTAAATGCTATCCAAAACAACCAACAAATAAGAGGTCCCCCCATGCTAAGAGAACATACACCCCCTTGGGTGAACCTATTGAATCAATCCTCAAATGAATTTTGCAATCTAATGTAATTACACTTCCAGACACCAAGAATTACAAACCTTCCTTGATTAAACTAGATTGGTGGAAAGATGATGAATACTATGAATACCATCACACACAAGGAAACAAGACATCTAGATGCTAGACACTCAAAAAAATCATTCAAGACCTCATTGATGATCAAACCATTTCAATCGATAATTCAAAGGGAAAAAAAAATGTTGATCATACAATCAAGACCCCTTTGCAGGATCATGATAAAGGAAAGGCCTCTAGTTCAAGGAATAAAAATAACACCAACTACGTAGTTGTCATGTATGATTACAACACCATCATTCTTAATGTGACACCTCTTGATGATTGCATTGCCACCATCACTGTAAACAAACCAAAATTAGATTGTGTTGTTGCTACCCACATAACCAAGATAGCCATTCTAGGTCCATCCACAAGTCCTCAACCAAAGGGTCAATATAATCTCTTAGAAAAGTTAGGGAAAACTCTAGTGCAAATTTCTATCTTGGAACTCCTTTGCATTTCACCACAAGATGGAGCAATCCTTGATAAAGCCTTGCAAGAAGCCTCCGTTCTTGCAAACCTAGATGTCAAGAATTCTTGGCCATGGTTGGGTACCTTGCTATGCCACACCACATCACCTTCTTTGAACAAGACTTTTCGGCACCAAAATCTGACCATAAAAGTCCTCTACACCTAGAAGTATGCATTAATACACATAAGATCAGATGAGTCTTAGTAGATGGTGAAGCAGGCCTAAATATTTGCTCACTAAAATTAGTGAAGGCATTATAATACCCTGATAATTTCATTGACCAAACCAAGATCATAATCAAAGCTTATGATGATGCCAAACAATCTTTTGAAGGCATAATTTCACTCCTAGTGAGGGTTGGCCCAGCCATACAAGACACATTATTTCACATCTTGGATCTAGATTTACATTATAATCTCCTCCTTGGCCGCCCATGAATTCATGCCATGAGGGCTATTCCATCCACCTATCATCAATGCCTCAAGTTCCCACATAATGGCACTCAAATCACTATTCCATGTGATCCTGATTTCCAATATTGTTCCAACCTCAAAGGAACTGTCGAACATCAAGTGTCCATCAATTGAGAGGCCTCATCTTCCACTTCATCCAACACTCCATCCCACTACATTGATCTATCCACCCTTTTCAAATCATCCAACTCATTCATTACACCTTCCATGCCTAAAATCCAAATCCAAGATAAAGGCTATAGAGAGTATGAAATGAAGAGTCTCTTTTTCATTGGCAAGCTACCTAAGTCACCAAAGTCATATGGAAAACCACATCCTATGCAGACCAAAGTTGGCATTCACAATCCTCCTACCACCTTCACTAGATGGGGGGAACTTGCTAAGGAATCCTTAGATGACCACATTCTTACATGGATATACAGGGAAGAGGAGGACACTAAAACTAAGAAATTGCCAATTGAACATTATCCAAAAGGGTTCCAAATAATGAAATGACATGGATATGATGGTTGCAGTGGCCTTGGTCTAAACAAGTAAGGAATGTTGGAACCTCTATATAGCCTCCTAAGCTAATAAGTCATCGAGGGCTAGGATTTGTGCCAGTAAAAGTGACTGTTTGAGGTATTAGGTCACCCTCAAGTGAGGATACTAGTGCTTCAGATGAGAGCGAGACACATGAAGACCCTTGGGATTATGATGTTGATTCCAATGAATATGAATGGGATTCCCTATCCTCCACCACTTTCATGGACCTTGAAAAACTATTTGGGGAATTTGACCAAATGCTTACCCTTGATTCTTCATGAAATCCATCAAATACCCATCTGAGAATGTCTTTGACTAAAGAAGAGTGGCTCCAACACTATTTTTTGAAATCCATTGACCTAGCTTCTTGGGAGCTTGATGACTCTAGTTACATCTTTACCTGTCTTCCTACACAATGATCCTTGAAAATCTTGATGATGTCCTACCCCTCATCTACCCACAACTCATAGATTGGGACCAACAAAACTCACCAAGTTTAGACACTTTCAAAAATGACAAATCAATCGTTGATTTTATGGGACTTCATGATGTATACCTAATGGGGATCATAAAGCTAGATTTTCCATAGAACTTAACTATGCAACATACTTTAGTGAGGTTGTCTTGTCCTATAGTAGCAAAAATGAAAATGAAAATAAAAATAAAAGTAATAAGTCTTTAGGTGAAAATAGAAAGGTTCATGTTGACTACAAGAAAGTAAAAATAAAGGATGTATTTGAAGGTGAAAACCTCTTAGACACACTCGAGGATGGAGGACAATACTATCTCCCAATATACCAAGATAGATCATCATTGATCATAGAAGAAATAGAGGAAGTCAACATTGGAACATCAGATGACCCTAGAATAATATAGTTAGCGGCATCCTTGACCACATAGGAAAATCTTGACTTCATAGAATTCTTCTCGGAAAGAAAAGTCAATTTTGCATGGTCATATGTTGATATGCCTGGATTGGATCATAAATTAGTTTTACATCACTTACCATTGCTACCAAATTCAAATCTGTTCAAATAGAAGTTAAGAAAAATGCACCCACATATCGCACTACTTGTCAAGGTAGAACTCAAGAAGCTCCTCAATGTTAGATTTATTCGCCTAATTGATTATGCTAAATGGATATCAAATCTAGTCCCTATTACAAAATGAAATGGTCAGATCATAGTTTGCACAAATTTCTAAGAGTTTAATAAAGCTTGTCCCAAAGATGACTTTCCCTTGCCAAACATCAACATCATAGTAGATCTAAATGTTGGGCACAAAATGCTATCACTAATGGATGGATTCTCAGGTTATAATCAAATCAGGATTGCCACTGAAGATTAACCCAAGACAATTTTCACTTGCACTTGGGGAACTTTTTGTTGGAATGTCATGCCATTTGGACTGAAAAATGTTGTAGCCACCTATCAAAGAGCCATGACCTCAAATTTTTATGACTATATGCATGTCCTTATGGAAGATTATATGGGTGACCTCTCTAAATCTCTAGAACGAAGTAGAAACTTGGAAGTATTGTATAAAATTTTCACCCGATTGGAAAAATATCAACTCAAGTTAAATCCAAAGAAGTGTGTTTTCGAGGTCCAATTAGGAAAAATATTGGGATATATAGTCTCTCGTAGAGGAATAAAATTCATTATTTCCAAAGTAAAAGAAATATTAGATATGCCACCACCGACCAATATCATTCAACTAAGGACATTACAAGGAAGGTTACAATCAATCTGTAGGTTCATTGCTCAACTAGTAGATAAAACCTAGTCATTCCAATATCTGCTGACAAAGGGAATACCCTTCAATTGGACTAACAAGTGTCAAGAATAATTTTACCAAATCTAGAAGTACCTATTAACTCCACCAATCCTAATGCCACCAATTGATGACATACATCTGATACTATATGTGACAACTACTATATCAACATTGGGGGCACTTTTAGCACAAAATGATGATGATGGAAAGGAGAGGAAAATATACTATATCAGTCACACTTTAGTTGGGTATGAACTAAACTATATTCCTATTGAGCGAGCATGTCTACAAGTGGTATTTGCAACACAAAAATTGAGACACTACATCCTAAACCAAAAAACCAAGTTGATTACCAAAATTGATCCTTTGAAATACCTACTCAACAAAGAATCATTGACAAGGAGGATAGCTAAATGGGTTATGATCCTAAGTGAATATGACATTGAATACGTTGACCACAAAGAAATAAAGGGACAAGTAATAGCTGACCAGCTCGCATATCCATCATTGAAAGAAAACCATTCTTTGGTATCTAAATTCCTAGATGAATCAATTCTCATCATAGAAACACCAACAACATGGAAGCTATACTTTGATGGGTTTTATATAAGTCATGGATCAGGAGCTGATATTTTATTCATCACACCTCAAGGAGACTCCATTCCTAAGTCGTTCTAGATAGCATTTATGTGCATAAATAACATGGTTGAATATGAAGCATTACTGTCAGGACTTCAAATGGCTATAATTTGGAAAATCAAAGATCTTCAAGTCTACGATGACTCCAAACTAGTGATTGAACAAGTTAATGATGAATATGACACCAAGGATGAGAAATTGATGCCCTAAAAGCGCATGGTAGACAGTTTTAGACTATACTTTGATAGCATCTCCTTTGAGAAAATTCCAAGAATCCAAAACAAAGTGACTAATGCAATGGCTACCATCATATCTCTTGGACATCCCTAAAATTGTGACACAATATGAGTTCTTGGTGGAACAACTTTTGATCCCTACATTCGATGTCCCCAAAACTAAACTTGTGTGTGAATTAGTTGGTCTTGAATCTCCTTGGTATAAAGACATCTACGCCTACTTGGATGACCAAATTATCCCTCTTGACTTGTCCCTTAACCAACGAAAAAACCTTTATCCAACAACCCTCCAAGTATGACATCATTGGAGATACCCTTTATCGTTGTAGACTAGATGGCACCCTCCTTCATTGTCTCGACTCAAATAAAGCACAAACAACCTTACGAGAGGTGCACCGAGGCATATGTGGAGCCCACTATACTGGTCCAACCTTAGCTAAAAATCTCATGAGAATGAGATATTATTGGCCTACAATGGAACATGATGCTTATCACTTTGTAAAGAAATGTTGCCAGTGTCAGATTCATGGAGATCTTATACATGCACCAGCTTAGGAAATTCAACCACTCACTTTGCCTTGGCCATTTTCTAAATGGGGACTTGACCCGTAGGAATGATCCACCCCGCCTCTTTTAATGGACATAATTTTATCCTTGTCACTACTAAATATTTCATGAAATTGATTGAAGCCATCCCATTGACTTACATTACTGGAAAGTAGATAGCCAAATTCATTCTGAATTATATCATTTTCCTCTATGACATTCCATAGTCTATCATCACTGATAATGGTTGCCCTTTCAAAAATCAGGATGTTTGTGAGTTTTGTTATAAATTCCATATCCAAAATTATTATTCCACTCCATATTACCCCCAAGGTAATGGACAAGCTGAGGCATCTAATAAAACCATCTTAAAAATCCTAAAGAAGGTTGTCAATGACGTTGGCCGCAACTGGAACCTACAACTCAATCCTACCTTATGGGCCTCCCGTACTAGTGTTCGCACTCTAACTGGAGCCACTCCATATTCCCTTGTCTATGGCTCTAAAGAAATACTTCCTATAAAGGTTGAGTTACCCTCTTTGTGAGTCTCCATGCAATGCTTGATTGATCAAGAAGACTATCGTGTATCCCATTTGCATGAGTTAGAGTTATTAAAGATGAAAAGAGACAGAATGCTTTAACACATCTACAAGCATACCATAATCACCTATGATGCAACTATAATAAAAAGGTTTGACCCAAAAGCTTTGACATTGGTGACTTGGTTATGAGAGAAAATCTGAAGAATCAAGTAGAACGAGAAAAACCTGAAAAGTTTGAACCTAATTAGTTGGGCCCTTATATCATTACAACATCATATGGATCAGATGCTTATTAGCTTTCTACTCCTGAAGGAGAGCCATTATCTGAACCTATCAAACGCATGCACCTCCACAAGTATTACACTTGATTCTCAGAGTATCCCCTCAAAAACTAAAAAAAACAAAAATTGTCACCTTGATGAAAACCTGATAAACAAGTGTCTTGGTGACAACAAAAAAATAGAAAAAATAGGAAAGAGAAATAATTTGTCCAAAAGTGAAAACCACTTTAGTGGCACTTTGGATATGTACCATGGTGAAAACCTACAAACAGGCACCATGTGTAGTCAGTCTTTGCTCCTCCATCTACTATCACTCCATATGGTATATCCATCCTTCTACTCCCATCTGCCACACATCCATAACAAAAGTGTTGACGTCCTTTCATGGCCTGAGAACGACCGACATTTAGCATCTCTTGATTTCATGATCACCCCTTGCATTCACGCATCCCCTTGCACATAAATAAATGGGTCCTATACCTAACTGGGGGAAATTCCTAGACTTGCGTCTTCAAGAAAAATAATACATGGTATCAGTTTTTCTAAAACATCAAAATCCAAAAAAAAAAGAAAACTTCAAAATCCAAAAAGTCAAAAAACTTCAAAATCCAAGAAAATAAAAATTCAAAATCCAAAAAATCGAAAACTTCAAAATCCAAAAATCAGAAACTTCAAACCAAAAAATTAGAAAACAAAAATCTAAAAAATCTAAAACTTCAAAATCCAAAAAATCAAAACTTCAAAACCAAAACAAAAAATAAACCTAAAAAATAGAAAACTTCAAAATCCAAAATTCAGAAAACTTTAAAATCCAAAAAAATCAGAAAACTTCAAAATCCAAAAAAAATTCAGAAAACATTAAAATCCAAAAGAAATAGAAAACCATCAAAATTCCAAAAACAAAATCTAAGTCAAAGTCTGAGTTTGAGTTTGAGTCTGAGCCAATCTTTATTAAAGTGGTTGAACTATGTTGCCTCTACGCATTTGCTATGTAGGCAAGGATCATCTTAAATGAGCCCTCGAGGTATTAGGTCAAACCTTTTAAGTTGTCCAAATAAAATCATGACTCAATATTTTTTCGAATAAGAAAAAGTTTTAAAGTCGTGTCAAACGACAAGGTCTCTGTGCATTGCTACGTAGGTAAGGCCATCTGTTGATGAGCCCCCAAGGTCCCCTAGTTCAAGTCCCTTAGGGTTTGTCAGGTCTAGTCATGTCTTTGGTCCGAAAACAATCATCGTTCAAACCAAATCACAAATCAACAAACACACATAACCAACAAAATATTTCATCCATCGATCATCTTATCATCAATCAATCAACTTGGTCATTTGATCAGAATGGGGAATTATGTTATTTGTCTCATTTGGTCCTATCTCTTTTCTTTTATCAAGATGTGTCCTTCCTGAGGTTAGACTTTGTCAATTTGGTTATTCACCTTAAGCAAGAAGTGTCCTTGTAGTTAGGTGCCTTGTCAACACTTGTCACTTGGTCAATTTTATCAGATGTGTACTTAACCTTAAACATTATGTGTCCTTCCTGAAGTTATGTATTATCACATCACTTGGTCATGTTCATCAATCTTTTACAAACAAACGATCAATCTTTGTCACAATCAATATTGTCAACTTTTTCAATCAATCTTACCTTAATTAGGATGTGTCCTTCCTGAAACAAGGTTTAATCAATCAAATCAATTTATCAACTTTTGCCAACTTGTCAATCAATCTTTGTCAACCTATTGATCAAATCAATTTTTCGTCCTTATCAATCAACTTTGTCAAATCAATCAATCTTATCAGCTTGGCCAATCAATTTTTCCTTCATCAAGATGTGTCCTTCCTGAGGCTTGGCATTATCAATCAAATCACTTTGTCAATCCTTGTCAACCTATCAATCTTCTTGGTCATCTTGGTCAACTTAATCAATCAAACAAACAATCTTATCATTATCACTGACAAACACTAGGAAAACACTTTATTGTTCTAGACTTGTCTTATTTGCTTGATTAATCTTGGGTCATCTTACTAGTCTCCTCGAGGATGTCCTATCAATGAATTTAGAAGGACGATGATGGATCATGGCCTCTTTTCTTTGTTTGGTGTTTGTGGTTTGTCTTGGCAAAAATATTGGGACAATTGGGTCCTTAGCATGAGTTGGGGCATGTTCCTTGTCTTCTTGACTGCTTGTCTCTCCCAAATGGTCACCTTGTACACCCTAGTTTATGTCATACCATGGTGTTTGTGGACCATTTGTGACATTTTTGACACCCAATGATGATAAAAATAGAAATGTAAGCATGAAAGTTGGATCCCTTGTCATTCCTGCTCTAACCTTCCATCTCCATCTCCTCTATCTTTTCCATGATGCTAACATTCATCTCATCTATCTTCTCTGCACTAGCATTTCTTCTGTCCCCATCTTGATAAGCTCCTGTGACACACAAAAATATCTTGCATACATAATCATGTTAGATTACATCATAGAAAACTCCATCATCCTACACATCATTTTCATATTAGGTCACATATATTGGCATAAGAAAATACAAAAACACAAACTAAATCCATATAGCATTCATGTCTCAACATAGTCCCATTTGCATCATACATTACATCCCATATCAGATAGTATTACATTCCATAACATGTTGCATTACAACCCATTTTCATTGCATTTCATATAATATCATATTTTGCATATCATCACATTACATATCACATTAAGTGTCACATTTTTCATTTTACATCAAATATTTTCCATCAAACATTTTACATTATCATACAACATTACATTACAATAATGTGTTATGTTTCAAATTGCTTTAAGATTTTTTCATTCCTCATTCACACATAACATAATCAAAACATCCATAACCATAAATGCCTTACATTTCACTATACTCATAGCATAATCATATACATCATCATCATCTTATACCGCATTTATTAAACATTAGGCCATCAATATTGCATATCATACAAGCATACACATTTATGAACCACATCAAAACCATCACATCATCATATAGAATGAATTAATAAACATCATAATGACCCATGCATAATCATCCATCACATCACAAATCAGTACATGAACATGCTTTAATAAACACATAAAAAACATAAGCATCCATCACATAGTATGAAATCATAAATGCATAAACACATCATAATGCACATCATTAACCACCGCCAAAATCATATCATATATATCGCTCAAAATCATGTGTCATAGGTACAATGTCATGGTGCATAAATAAAATGGAGCTCGCAGGATGGATAATCAAATGTATTAGTGTTTATATAATAACATGAAAAATTCTAAGAGACAATCTATCCCGAACTACCCTTATCTTCGGCCCCTATAGTCATGTGCCCTATGGTGGGAGGTTTGTCATATGGGGTGGCCCACCTGGAATTTGAAGTCTCACCCTCTATCCTACTGTGTTAATGTCGACTACATGTCCTACCCTATGATCTGCTAGTACCCACCTATGAAAAGCTAGGCTCCCTTCTCTCTCGTGGCACAACACTCTCATATAGGCCTCTATAATATTGGTTGGCTGCAACCTGCCTCGCTAGCTGATGTGTGACATCAACCACTAATCGACTGCAGGTGGTTGTAAAATCAATGATCCACTACTCTGCTCACTACTTCCCAATTGTGTGGCCAGGTCTCTCTCTACCTAAAAGGAATCCCTCTTGGCCTTAAGGTCATCCCTCTCAAAAGTCACCATCCTCAATAGTGCCTCCAGGGCCTACACCCGAACCTGTAGAGTGACTATCCTCTACTTCATTGACCCCTCCTCTAGCACCTCCTCCTCACCCATGGTGATCCTCTCACAAAGAATCTGCTTTGCCTCATCCATATCATCCTACTCTCCTCCTACCTGTCCTCCATCCCCACCTCCTTGAACCTCCATAGCCTCTGGTTGTGCAACCTCAACTCTAGGAACCTCTAAATGCTGATCTTTGACCTGTACCAATACCTCTGCCACATCCCTGACCTCTAGATGATCCTCCTCCACCTCTACCTCCTCTCAGATGGTTGGCAACTACCTACCCTCTTATCATCCAATGTCCCTCCTCCTCGTCCTCCTCCCTCATCACCCCCATCATCCCCTCATCCTCCCTCACCTCCTCATCCTTCATCTCCTCTGCCCCTCCCACCTCTGCCTCCCTGTCAACCCCTCACACCCCTCACTCTATGCTCTATTGGCGCTAGTTCTAGATCTATCAGTGGAATGGGCCTATGAATCTACCACTAGGCATCATACAGTGGTGTAGTGCCTATATCTGCATCTCCTCCCCACCACTCCCAATCCAAAGTCTACAAAGCATGTATCTCCTACTCAATCGTGCTCACTACAATCTATGGGCCCTAGGGATGCACCTCACGAGATGAACACCCATACTCTTCTCTACCCATAGGAACTCCTTGTCTCTCCCTGCATTGCTAGAGTACCCTCTCTAGTAGATACATATCAACAATGTGTTGGCTATGAACTGTGTCTCCCAAAGTAGGCCTTATGATACTTGTTTCTTTTCTTTTTCTTCTTCTCAAGCTCCTCTAGTTTCTTTTTGACCAATTCCTCTGAAATGGTCTTGCTTCTTAAATTATGTGTTCTTTTAATAATAGCCTTCTTCTTTTGACCACGAGCATTCTTTCTACCCTTTGGAGTTGCAGAAGTCGCAGGACTTCTTGCTTATCCACAGATATGTCCTCTTGAAACTCAAACACACTGAGTCATCTAGACCTCCTAGTTGGCTGAATTGACACACCCAACTTACCCATTTTTGTAGGACACAAGGTAAAAGCTAGAAAACCTAAATTTTGAGGAAACTGACTGGCTTTGAGCTCCTAAATTAAACTTACAAAAAATAAAACCCACAAACCTAGACAACTCCAACTAGCCCCAGAAATATGAAACTCCCAAACAAACTAATGCATGAATTAAATAGAGCTCATATGAAAAAACCAACTCACCCAGAATAAAAACATCAAAAAATATGAAATTGAAAACTCAACACTATCACACTTCCTCTATGTCTCATACTTAGCAATTTCTGAAGACTACAAATGGTGAGAGCAAATGACAGGAAATCTGCATTAAGTAGACAATTTAGAGTGTGTAGAAATTAATGATTGAGGAGATTCTCACACAAGCGAGTTGACAACTTAGCCACTCAGCTTTGAATCTGGATTGTCAATCTTTGAGGACTTAAAACTCCATCAATGGAAACCTTGAGCATCATTTATTGATTTTACAACTTGTTCCTAGAAAATTACAATACCACCTCAGAAAGTTGCCACACCTACCCTTAATCTTCATTATTCATCTTCGGTCTAGCAATCAACATGCATCACCAACTCAATCTGTGCCTTTTTAATTTATATCAACAAATTACAAATAGCCAACATTTGAAGAGAATATTCCCTAAAACATTCCATCTTGTGTCACGGATTTTCCCCAACTTTCCAGAGTTCAATTGATGATGTGAGCATAGCCGTGATGAAATCCCCACTGTTGGATCACTGTCCTTTTTTGGCAATCTTCACCTCACATCAAGCATCGTTGATTTGTGTTAAAAATTCTATACCATATCAGTGATAAATGAAAACTAGTGATGGAACCAGATTAGGCCATGTGCTCCTGCATGAAAATCAAAGGCACCAGAGACATCACTCACAAGAGCAATTCAAGTTAGTGAAAAAAACTTTGAACAAAACACCATTGCTCATTGCCAATTTGAACAAAAAAAAAGCATAGGTATCCGCGATGAGCGATGGAAAGAAATTCAAAGATCCTTGAGGTCATCACTCATCACCAATTTGAAACTCAAAGCTTGGAATGAATCTGTAATGAGCAATAGGAGAAGATACAAAGAGCACCAAGGTCCATCGCACATCGCTAATTCCCATCATAAAACGCATAACCAATTAGCGATAAGAGAGATCCCAATGATAATGAAAGCAACACACATATCACACATCACTAATATAAAACTTAAAACTCATAACCTATCCGTGATGTGCGAAACAAAAGAAATGATGGTCATTGCTCATCGCAAATACAAGTTTGTATTCAGAAAGCCATCTACAATGAGCAATGGAGAAAGATATTGAGCAAGACTTAAGTGAAGTAATTTGGCACGTGCTTGCAAGTTGTTCTAAGAAAGAGGACCATCTAGGATGACGTATGGAAATGCCTCAAAATATTTTAGAATGTCTAATTTCCAAGGATGTAAAGGCCAAATAAGGTCACTTGCTCAACCTTATAAAATATAAGAACCTCGAACCTAGGCATGAGGGATCGGTTACTCCACGAGATCTAATGACATGAGATTTTTTAATACGATCGGAAATAGGTAGTAAAAGGTCAACAAAAAATTATGGAATTAAAAAGGGCTTTTCCTTAAGGGTTTCCAAGGAAATATTTTGACAGTAAAATCCCAAGGTAATAACAATGGGAAAAACCCTAAATCCAGACATTTGAGACTAACTGAAAATTGCAGAGTTTAGGAATGGAACCAAAAAAAATTTAGGGGTTCTATCACATCCTACCATATTCTACCTTTTCTTCTTTCCCATCCTTTCCTCCATGTTGGGGCATCCCTCTACCCATTTTCTTCTATTGAGTTGACTATATTTTATTTTTCTTTGAAACATTGTCATTTTAATGATATTTTAAAAAGGGGGAAAATGTAGACATCTAAATTTTACCACTTGTATTTCGTCAAATTTATCACCTTTTTCCATCTACCATCCCTTCATATTTACATTAATTAAATAATATTGCTACTATGTAATTAATATTGTTGTTTTTTCTAAAGTTCTCCAAGTCCTTAAGGTATTTGATTAAATAATTAAATACCTCATTAATCCATCATTAGGAATGTGCACATTCCTAATCCATGATTAGGTGTCACATCCTCCAACTTTTGCAAGTGGCCTCTAATCATGTTCACTAGCCCACTCCCCCTCCTTAACCACTTGCACAATCTAATATTTTGATTAGGAGAGACAAATCTCCTTTCTATTTATGGCACCTAGCACTTGTCCTCCTTTTGGAGAAGCAACCCCACACCTTTGAGGAATTTTTAATTCCCCTTTATTATCCCCATGCATTGCTTAAGGAATTTTTAATTCCTTTTATTCTTCTAGTGTCCCTTTTTAATTCCTTCTGACTTCTCTTTCCAATCATTTTGGAAGATTGGACAAGAAATCCCTTTATGATGGAGATCTTGCCCATACTCCCATGGTACTTATGAAGTACCTTTTCTCCTCTCAACCGTCCTCATTGTGAGAAAGTATCACCACCATGTGGATTGAGATGTCTCAAGGCATCTCAACCCTCCATTTTTCTTGATCTCCTCACATCTCTTGATCTCTTCCATCCCCTTTCCAATGACTACACTTAGTTATTTTGCAAAAATCGTCCATTATCATGCAACCTTGAGATCTTGCAACCATCTTGAGAAACAATTCTACTGTTATGCTATCAAAATCACCTTAGAGCACACATACAATTGTCATTGAAGGAAAAATTATTACATCGAGCTCATTAACAACTCCATTTTTGTCCAATTTGGAGTAGGTATGAGTAATTTGGATCTAATCCAAGGTTTTTTCTTGAATTTTGTAATTCTCTTGTAATTTCCTTGCACTTTAAAGTGTAAATTCACTACACACAAAAGGGATTGTGCCATCCTTAATGTTTTTCCTACAAAAAGGTCACAATGCCTATTTTTGGGCACATTGTGACCCCACTCTTTCCTTTGTAGATCCCCCACCTTTATCTTGGGACTCTCACATTTCAAACTAGTTTGGGATCTCATTGAGGAAAAACACAATAAATTTTCCTCAAAAAGTACAATGGAACATCATTGTTATTTCATGGATGATCAAAATCCATCCACCACCTCTCCCAAAAATTATTCCCGATCCCTTGGCAATGGCACCAATGGATAGGGAACCTCCTAAAAGTGTTGTGCAGGGGTTCAGTATTTCATGGATCAATGAGTAATGGGTATGTGTAGGATCATGATGGGCCAAAAAGTGGCAATTTTATGGTTATTTGTAGGGTATGTGGCTGACAACATTTTTTTAACCCAAAATTGATGAAACAAAAAGGGTTTTTAAAAGAGATTCTCATCTTTCCACCAATATAAACTATGCTTTACATTGAATTTAATAAATAATTATTATGCATTTTCTATTTGAATTACGACTAAAGTCCTAATCGATAGGTTGATTGAAAAACATCTATAGTTTTCAAAAGATATCACATTTTTTGAATCTGAAATATGCATCACATTCTATGCTTTGCATACTATAGGATTAAAAAAAGAAAAATTAAATTTCATTAAGTTTTGACCAAGTTAAGGTGGTCAGACATACAAGTTTTTATATTTTTTAAAAGTTTAATAAAAAATTCTTAATTAATTATTTACTTGGAAAAAAATTACAAAAAAATATGCATCATCTAGACATGAGTCCTCTACTTATATCTAAAATATTATAGAAAAATATTATTATTTTATTGTGGTTAGGGTGGTAAGAGAAACACCTACTTCTTATTTTTTCCCTGAAATCTAAGTACTACTGCATTGAAATTTCAAATTTTTCAACAAATAGATTTTTTTTAAAAAAAAATAAACCTAGTAGTTTAGAAACTACATTCAATTTTCTATAGATTCTATTTTTACATATTTTTGAAAAAATGTAGATAACTTATTCAATTTTTTAAGTCAAGTTTCCTAACTCTGATTTTTCTAAATTTTTTGCCACTTAAGGGCCTATTTTTTCCATGATGATCATGCACATACCCTAGTACACATAAGTTTGATTATGAAATTTTGTTTTATTTGTTCATAGGATAATTTATCGACATAATACTATCTTTCTTCATCCCTCTTGCTTCAGCAAGTGTTAACTTGACCACTCATGAAATCTATGTGAGAGATGATAGATTTCAGTGAATTGGTGAGTGTAAACAATTTGGAGGTTGTTCCCGATAGATCTCTCAACTTTTTAATCATTGTCTCAAGGTTCCTTTTTGTTGCTGTTTTTTTTTTCCCCTATTTTCCCTAATATATTTTCTTGCACCCTGAGATGATTTTGATGTATTGTCAAGGAGGTTTGCTTGGATTTTCATTCACTATAATTTTTATTAATTAGTAAATGAGGGTTTTCATCAAATGAAAATAATCTTGTTTCCTTTTGTAAACATTGTAAATAATGTTGTTGTATACAATGACTACAATGATGAACACTTGGCATAGAATCATGACTTGCTAATAACATTAGATAATGCATTGTTTTCTTTTAGCACCTAATTATGATAATGTTATCTCCATTGACTTCATGCATTGGCATGATAATGCTATTTTATATACATATGGTGAAGTTTGAGTATAAAGTTTAGAAGGACAATGCTATACAACATTATGTAGGTATAATAAGTGTAAAAAATTGTCATTACCCTCACATATTATACCGTCATTACAAATATAATAACACATTATGCTTTATAATTATATAATTAAAAAAAAAAGAATAATATTTTTTTCCCTTCTTTTATAACTTTATTCTTTTCATAAAAAAAAAAAATTAAAATTATAACCTTAAAGATCCTTAATGATTTCAACATTTCAACCCTAATTCAAATAGGCATTTAGGGTACAAAACGAGGTAGTGTAGAATGTGGCGACTTAACGGGATCAAACGATCTTGTAGCTTGACTCTCGATTCAATCTCTGCTTTATTTTATTGTTAGAATCTGTATTTTGTGTTTTATTGTTAACGCGTGTTTTTGGGCAATTAATGAAGAGAAGCAAATAACATCAAATGACGAAATGATGTTAAGAGTAACCGGGACGAAATGACCATGAAAATTGAAGACAGGAAAAGAAAAGCAGCACACGACAGGTAACATCAAGTGAATAAATGCTTAGATTGCATAGATTTTAGTCCGTTCTTTCCTCCCCATCTTTGTTTATACTTTTCTTGCTCGCCGTGTGTTGGAGGACTCTCAAGAATTTTCTTCCTCGTCTGTTACACGTCTCTATTTGCAATCTTATGTCCTTTCTAATTTTCTATGAAAAGTCATAGGCCCCTACTACCTACCTCTATGTCATACAGTTGAAGGAAAATCTATGCAACCGTGCAAAATACGCGTATATTTTAGTCCGCTCTTTCCTATCTGTCATTTTCTAGTTTTATTGGGTGACTCCTGCTTGCCGTGTCTTGGATGCATATCAAGAAATTTCTTCCTCCTCTGTCACACGTCTCTCTATGCAAGCTTTCTTGCGTCCTTTCTAATTTTCTTTTGCTGCCGGTAAAGAACCAACTGTATTTTATTCCTGTTTAGACAGCAATGATGAGGAATGCCTTTTCAACTGGTAACATATTTAGGTAAACAAGAGGGTCCTCTAATAATTTCGTTACAACTAAGATTCTACAAGAAAATTTCTTGTACATTAAATATATGTTTTGAATTGACCTGCCGTGTTCGAGGTTGGCTTAAGGATAGTCATACACGGTGGAAAACAGCCTCCAAATCTATTCCACGCCAAGCTAAGAATCTTCTTTGAATGGTGATCATCCATTACGCAAACCTTCTTTTCGACATGTCCCTTCAATGTGCCAAATTGTCAATAATCGAGTCATATCTTCTACACTCTTATCTTGGGAATCGACTATTCTGGGAGTGGGAAAATAATTTGTACGTTCCCCACCCAGAATAGTCTTTGATTTCAAGAAGTATTGTGGCTTTCGTTCATTGATTTTGGCATGAAAGGGAATGGGGGACGTATTAGCCAATTAGGTACCATCTGCCAGTCAAATCTGATTTTTCGAGAGTCCTGTGAAAGTGGAAATTGCAATGTCACATTGTCTTATTATCTGGCTACTCGTCGGAGACTGGGCTTAATAGACTCTACCAATTTTTTTGTGTGTTCTTAAATTTTAATTATATTTTATAAAAAAATTGTAAACATGGCTATTAAATAAATTATTGTTATTGTCATTTTTTCTAAACGCAGACATGAGAAAATAATATTATATAATAAAAAATTTATAATTAATTTATTTTAAACAATATTAAATTTAAATTATAAATAATTAAATTTAATTTTGTCAATAGTGGTATGATGTGATGATTACGTTATTGTGGTGTTGTTTTTGTTGTCAAGATTCATACTTCATTAGGATGTTAAATGTTTATATCGAGGATGAGGTCCCCATTTTGTAACCTCACTATTCATAACTTCGGATCAAAAGCATTTACCCCTTATTTAATAAATTAATATATTTAATTTTTATTAATATAAAACAAAATAATATTATTGCACATTATTAATTTTCAACAATAATTTTAAATATAAATGGATTAATATATTGATTAGAATATATTTCTTTACATGAAATGGGTATTTCGTCCATTTATGTTGCATATTAGTTTTATGATTTTATTTTTATGTTAAAAAATAAATTAATATATAATTACTCTTTAATAATATTAAGTATAATTAATATTTTAGCCATTATGTGTTACACTAAATAATTAATATAATATAATAATAATTTGTTTGTAAAAGAATGTTATAATTTACTATTTATTATTTGAAGTGATAAGGGTCTTGGAGTATTATGAAGGTGGTATCATGATAACTATTGAAAAGGTGGCATATTGAATTTATTTACTATAAAGAAAGTTGGCAACGCATCTCTAAACATATAAGTGATACACTTAATTAATGGAATGGTAAGGAACAAGTTGGTAAGGTGGTTATACATCATTTTGACACATATAAGTGAGATAATGTAGAAGTATATTAGAATTAAAGTTGATTGTTATGTTTTGAAAGAAGATTATTTTGGCTTCAATGAAGAAAGATTCTTAGTGGAGATTTTTTCTTTACTTTCTTACTAATTTCTTGATGGTCTCCTCCAAAAGTGGGGGAAAGGGTAAATAGAAAAGAATGGAGAATAGAGGGAAGAGTATTGTTAATGTTAAACTGAGGAAGGAATGGGTGTGGGGTGAGAATATTATTAACATCTTCTCATGTTACCTAGAAAAGAAAATCTTAAACCCAGACCTGCAATTATGGCTATTGCACACCTAAGAGGTAGTAAAGGATTTCAATAAGGATCATAATGTAGGCATTAGAGAGGCATTTTCTAAGCTTCTAATTGATTTTGAATTTAGTTTGTTGGAAAGAAAAAAAAAATCAACATAGTCCAATCCTTAGGTTGTGCAAGTATAATCTTTCAATGATAGTGAGGGCTTATTTTATTTGTGACAATATAGGGTGGGAAGAAAAATAAGATGAGGTTTCTTATAATTGCAATCTAGACCACTTTAATGGTCTAATGAGTAGAATTCGTAGATTTGAACATATGGTCGTAAAGGATATTGCTAAGGTTTATGATGAAGCCAATTTAAATGGTGTTGGTGTGAAGTGTAAAAGGAGATCCTAGATCCAATTAGTAGATTAACTTGGATTAGTCCTTCCTTGGCTTAACATTGGAAGATAAACCAACAAGGGTGTTAGGATTGACTAACTATGTATAAGGAGAACCTATCTACCCTAGGTTTAGTTCCTTTATTGCAAAGAAAATAGATTGATTGAATTTGATTTATATAATCTAATTATTATGAATCCCTAATTTGAAAATGTGAATTATTTGCATAGACAAAAATAGAAATTTATGAAATAGTTGCAAACATGAAAAAAAAATAGAGGGTCACCTATGATGTCAAGAAGACCTTGAAATAGTTGGACTAGGGCATTGGGCACTCTAGTGTGAAAACAAGGGTTTTAGGTATCTTGAATTTGAATATGGAAGTTATAGGTCTGCATTGTACATTTGTATTTTGACATTTGTCACCTTCATAGTTTAACCTATACAATATAGTGAAAGGGAAGATATGGGGTGGCTATATAGGAGATTTTTTGGTCAAACCCTCATTTTTCGTATTTCTACCTCCATAAATAATTTATTTGATGATATATAAAAGTGTGTGATCTAAACTTTAAGTGTGTCTTATTGGAAGTTTGTTTGTCATTAAGTAGATTGTTGGCAACATGAGCCTATAATATGAAGAGATGGTTGAGTAGAGATTGTTGAAGATTGATAAGCATGATAGTGTATGGTGTTGTAATTGATGTCAACCCATTATAGAGATGCAGTTGTGCTGGTCCAGAGATGACTAGATGTGTTGGATATTTGCTTATTTCCTGGTGCACAATTTCAATGTTTAGTGAATCATTTTTATGGTTTGCATTGCTCCACTATGAAGAATCATGCCATATAGTTCTAAGGTAGTATTGGTTCCTTTTGGAGGAATCTAAATCCAAAGTTTCATGATCTAAATTCCTTCGCAATTGAATATTGTCCATTGATATAGTATTTGACTTAGTAGTAACAATGTTATTGAGATAGAAGTACATGAGTGGAATGGTCCACATTCCATCACAAATGAATATTTTGTTATGTGGTTCTAAGGGAGTGTTTACAAATGTCAAAATTGGCTATTCTCCAAGTGACAAGTTTTTTGGAGGTCCATGTGTCTAATTGTGAATGAACAATAAGTTCATTTTATTGTTTCTTCATTAGTGGTGTCAACCTAAAGGGTTTGGGGTTGTGCAAAATTAAAGGATGTGTGGATCAGACTCATGGGAGCTATTATATGTCCTACCAACCTATTTTGATATGCTACACATTTTGGTTTATTCTGTGAGGAGTGTATGGTTGAATCTTGTGTCAACAGGTTGTTGTATTACATGTTCCATCTAATTAAGCCAAACTAATTGATGTTGTAGGTGTTTGTAGATGTGGTGCATATAAATGTAATATAATTTTCGTGTTTTGTGTGGTTGTGGTAGTTGTATTGAATGATAAGTGTGTGAATGCGATGCAAATTTAATGTGATAATGAAAACTGCAATATTAGTGAAGCATGAAGTGTGTTAAGTCAATTTATAGAGCTTAATTGGAACTATCTCCAACATATTATAGATGCATTGTATTAGTTCAAATCTTGGTACTGAGTCACCCTTTCTTCTACTTCCTTTTATTTTTGGATAGTGAGTCCATAAGGAAGTGGGCCATTTTGTAATATCTTATAACTAGTTATAATATATTGTGAGCCAATCCTCATCGTAGTTTTTCCCTTTTTGGGTTTTCCACATAAATTAGGTGTTCTTATGTGTTATGATGCATGCTTTAATTGTTCCTTTACATGTTTGTAATTTTGATGTAATGTTTTGAACACATGTTTAAGTGGTTTTAGAGAATACTGATTCACCCCCCCTCCCAGTATTTTGGGTGTTCAACAATTGGTATCTGAGCTTAGTTCCTTGGAAGAAGCTTAACCACTTGAGGAAGATCTTGGAGTTTGAACAAATGGCTAGTAGGAGATATCCTATCCCCTTGAAGAAATTCCTATAGTAGGATTTATTGAAGAAGATTACATAGTTGATATGAATGGAGAACCCAAATTAGCCATTGATGATCTAAAACGAACTAAATGTGAGAATAGAGATCTAGAAAAGAATATCAAAGAAGCAAATGAATGCATTAGGGAGTTGAGAGAGAAAATCAAGAAGTTCAAAGAAAGATATAAGGAGGTAAATGACCAGCTAAAGCAATCAAATGAAATAATCACTAGTATGAAAGTGCAAGTTTAAGAAAAAAAAAGAGTTGAAGAAAGCCTAAATATAAGATTGAAAAATAAATTTGCATTTGAGTGTTCAAGACTTGAAGAATAAGTTGTGACCTTGAGATTAGATTTATAGAAATAAAATATTCAAGAAGAACTCCACCATGCTTGATGAAATTATTTCAAATGAAAAGGATTCTAAGGATAAAGGAGGATTAGGGTTTGAAAAAGTAGAAACATCAAAGGAGAATCAAACTTCAAACAATGTTGAACAGAAGAACTGTGAACAAAAGAAGATTGGAGACAAGAAGAAAAATGGAATGCAAGTCTGGAATCAAAGGAAAGACTTCAAGAGATCACCCATTAGACAACCAAATCCACAAAGGTACTCACATTTTAATGCTTACTTCCATTCTTGCAATATATTTTGACATAGAGCTAATGAATGTAGTTTAGTAGAATGAATCAAAGTGTTCAATCATTTCCTAGTTAATTCTTTACATGTAATAGATTTGGTCATAAGGCTAGTGAATGCAAAAATCATATGATGAATGGTTACAAATAATGGCATGATGTTTCAATATTTTAATGGCTATTGTTATAAATGCAATGGGCTTGGGCATAAGAGTTTTGAATATAGATCTATAATGATAAGAAGTGAGCTTGTTCAAAGTCATATGTTACAAATGCAATTTAAACCAGGAAACATAGCAAATTTTTATAGAAGTAACAATGTGAAGGTCATTTTTTTAAATAAGAGTGATTTGGTGAATAAGGTTGATCTGGTAGAGATGAAGAAAGAGATGATTAAGATCTAGAAGAAGAAGGAAGAGAATGAGATGAAGAATGAGTTTGTGTCGATCCCTGGTGCAGATGTTTCCTTTGAAAACTAGATGAAGAGCTTTAGCTCAGGAGGGGTTTCAACAGAAGATCTTTAAGCCTATGCCAAAGATGTGGTGTCGATGCCTTCAACACATTGATAGAAGATGTAGTTTGATATGCTCTATCTATTGGTAAAATTTCTAGTGATTTATTTTTGTTGTAGAGATTTATGGAGCATTTGGAGGTGTCTGTGATAATGTTGTTAGGGCTTGTCATCTTTTGAAATAACTTAAAATTAATACAATCAATGCATTTTAGGTCATTTGAAAAGTGTTTATGGGTATATGTAGGAACATGATGGGCCAAAAAGTGGCAATATTATAGGTATTTGTAGGGTATGTGGCTGATGAATTTTTTTAAACTAAAATTCATGAAACAAAAAGGGATTTTAGAGGAGATTCTCAGCTTTCCACCAATATAAATTATGCTTCAATTTTAATTTAATAAATTATTATTATTCATTTTCTATTAGAATTACGACTAAAGTCCTAAACGATAGGATGATTGAAATACATCTATAACTTTCAAATGGTATCACATTTTCTTAATCCAAAACATGCATCAAATAATATAGGATTAAAAAAAGAAAAAAATAAATTTCATGAAGTTTTGACCAAGTTAAGGTGGTCAGACATGTGAGTTTTTATATTTTTTAAAAGTTGTAATAAAAAATTCATAATTAATTATTTGCTTGGAAAAAAATTACAAAAAAATATGCATCACATCTGGACATGAGTCCTCTACTTATATATAAAATTATAAAAAAATTATTATCATTTTATTATGGTTAGGGTGGTCGATAGATACCTACTTCTTATTTTTTCCCTAAAATTTAAGTACTCATCGCATTGAAATTTCAAATTTTCACCAAATAGATTTTATTTATTTTTAAATAAACCTCGTAGTTTAGAAACTACATTCAATTTTCTATAGATTCTATTCTTACATATTTTTGAAATAATATAGATAACTTATTCAAATTTTTACGTCAAGTTGCCTAACACAAATTTTTCTAAATTTTTTACCACTTAAGGGCCTGTTTTTTCCATGATAATCCTGCACATACCCTTATATGTGATTTCACATATGAAAAAAGTTCATTTGTGATTGAATGATTGAAGAGTGAAGAACAAAGAAAAGGTGAAGTGAATTTTTTGTTGGAAGTTTATGTTGTCATTGATGTCAATAGGTCTATGTTGTTGCATTTATGTCAACCTATGGAGTTGATTTGGTTGGTTGCATTATGTCAAGTCATTAGTAGCCTCATTGGTGTCAGCCTTTGGTGTTGCTTTGATGAGCATGCATTTGTGGATGTTCAATATCTTGTGTGGTTGAGTTGCTAAGAAAGTGTTACAAATGATGAGATTGTGTTTGCGGTGCTTGATTTCCAAGTTATTTTGAGAAAATTTGAATGAAAGAGGAAACAATTTGGTAAAGAATTTTTAGTATGGAAGAGTAGTGTTCAATGTTTTGCTTTTCATTTTTTCATGGTTGGAGATCTGATTGTGTGGTTTGGATATGTTGATTAAAGGTGTTCAATTTTTTTATATCTAGGGTTTCTTGTTCTAGATCATTTGGTGGAAGAAGTTGTGTTCACCAATTATGTGTGAAATGTGAAGCAGTGTTGTCTAGGAGAAATGATTTTGCTTTGCATTTCTCCACATTTTTGTTTCAGGTCTTGCAGATCTAGGAGTGTGCTTATATTGCTTATATTTATCTTCATTCAACATGAGTTGTTTGAGTTTTGGTGCTCCATAAGGTTGGATTCATGAGTTACTGTATGTAGAAGATTAACTAGTTGTACAGAATGCATATATTATTTAGGTGAAAGTTTTTGCTAAGGATTTGTTAGATTCTAGGGTGTTGATAGAATATTCTAGATTTTTCTTAACTTTTGAGTGTGGTCCACAAGTTTTCTTTAGATCAAAGGAAGTGTGTACTTAATTTTTTAATGGTGTTAACACAGGTTCAGTTGACCTTTGGTTGTTTATATAATAATTATGGATATGCTTTGGTGTCTATGGAAGCATGGTGTTGCGTGTATGTGTGGATTTAGGTCTGATTTAATGTGTGTTGTGGTAAAATTTCATTACTTTCCATTGTAGGAATATTTTGGTGCCAACTTATTCTGATTTTGCATGTGTTGAGGTGCATAGTTGGCCTTGGATATCTATTATTTTCAAGCTTGTGGATGGTATATATGAATGATGAGTTGATGGAGGATCAATGTAAGAGTGTTGTGATGTGAAGTTCTGAAATGTGAAGTCTGAAAGTGTGAAATTTAGTGTGATTGTTAATAATTAAGACTACTAGAAGAAGTCAGCAAAAGGTTTCTACATTATTTAAAGAGGTTGTGAATGATCTGGTGATGTAACATTTGGTGGAACCTTTTTGTTACTTTAAGATGTATTTCTCATTGTAATAGTATTTTATCTTCTTTTCTATAATATAGCAGTGGTCCTTTGGTAGTGATCCCTTCTTTATTTTGGGTAGTAAGCCCTCTAACAATGAGTCTATTGTATTTAGTATTGCAATTAATTTATATTTTGAGCTAATCCTCACCTTGTATCTTTTCTTATTTGGTTTTCCAATTAAATATGGTGTTCTATTGTGTATGGTGTTGATGTGTTTTTGTTTTTGTTATTTACTTTAATGCAAAGTCAATTTAACAGATTAAAGGCTAATAAGGATGTGAATGTTAATAAGGGTTTTGATGTTTTGACATACAACTGATTCACCCCCCCTCTTAGTTGTCTTGTGCATTCAACAATTGGTATCAGAGCAAAGGTTCCTTAGAAGAAAGCTTAACCACTTGAGGTGGATTCTTCATGGTGCACAAGAAGGAGGCTCCTCTATTTGATGGATCATATTATGCATTCTAGAAGACTAGGATGGTAGGTTTTAGGTTGTATCCCTAGGGTTTGGAATTTGGAATTCATTTGAAGCTAGATATATAATGCCTACAAATGGACTGCCAGTTGTTTATGAGATCAAGGCTTATGAGAATAATAGAAAAGAAAGGTATGATCTTTTGAGTGGACTTTCTAATACAGAACTTGTGAAGGTTATGAATTATAAAGTTGTTGGTGAGATCTGGAAAAAGCTAGAAAGTATCTATGGAGATGATAAAGTCAAGCAAGTGAATATGTAGAATCTAAAGATCAAGTTTGAAAACCTATGGATGTTATAAGATGAAGATATTACAAGCTACATGCATAAGGTGGAAAAAGTTTTGAATTTCATCAAAGGTATTTGTGGAAAACTAGATGAAGATGAAGTGGTAAAAAAGGTATTGAGAACTCTTCCTAAAAATTATAACCATAAATTTTCTGCTATTGAGGAAGCTCAAGATTTAAGTAATTATTCTAGATATCAATTATATGGTGCTTTAACTTCTTTTGAATTGAGAGACTTTGGTCCAAGTGATTTAGAAAATGAGACTACTTTTAAATTTGGAAAAACAAAGAAGAATGAGGAACCATTTTAGGATGATATTGATGATGTAGAAGCAAATTTTGTGAGGAGACTTAAAAAGGGCACTGAAAAATATAGAGGTAAGTTACCTTTCAAATATTTCAATTGTGGAAAATTAGGCCATTATGCTTTAAGATGTGCTATCAAAGTTTCAAATGATAAACATAAGAAGAATAAAGGTAAATCAATTAAGAGAAGTTACTATGTTAAAGATCTATGCCAATATATCTAATGATGAACTGGATTACTTGAATGATGAATACAATAAATTCTTTTTCATGATGATAAATGTTGGAACTAAGTCTGCTAACTCTGAGATATGTATGAAGGAAAGTGCTCCAAAAGTAGGACATAATTTTGAAGGAACTATGGTGACCACTTTTCATGCTAGAGAGGAGAATAACTTCTAGATTATAGACAATGGATGCTCAAATCACATGAATGGTGACAAGAGAAAGTTTGTTAAACATGAGAAATTTGAAGGAACTCATTCGCCCAAGGTGGTGAATGGGTCCTATAGGGGCTATTTTGCTAGCTAGAATGTCGAGGAGTGAAGAATTTTAATTTTTATGTTGATTTTGTTGGGTATTTGATCAAAATATGGCTTGGGATGCATAATATAGGGTCATTGGGGCCTATTGATGGTGATATAAAGGTCATAAATGCAATAGGGCCCAAAATTCAATGTGAAAGTGTATATAAATACACTTTACAACACTAAATTAAGGAAAAATTGAGTCTATTTAGCTTAAAATGGTCCTAAATCCCATGTGAATGTGTAAAACACATTACAACACTAGATTGGGTCCACTTGATTTAGAAGCCCCCTAAATTCAATGTGAAGATGTAAATAAATACATTTTACAACATTAAATTAGGACAAAGTTAAGTTAATTTAGCTTAAAATAGGGCCAAGACCTTATATGGATGTGTAAAACACCTCACAACACTAGACCAAGGTGACATTAAGTCCAATTTATCATTAATTATTCCTGAATCAAGCAAGGGACATATTTTTCTACACTACAGGCTCGAAAACTATTTTTGTGATGTGAAGTAGTTGTATGATGCAATGAGAAACTATGAGTCATTGCCTTGGAAACGTGTTGATATATTGCTTACCTTTCTTTTTATTGTAACTTTTTTTGTGCTAAGGAAATTAAACGCGATGCAAAGGAACTTAAGCAATGCAATGAGTGCATGCCACTTGTCACGCATTTCATATTCCTATCACATTTTTTCCTTGCACTTAAGAATGTAAACTATGATACATATAACTTCTGCAACATAATGAATGGTCGGCATTTTTCTACTTATCTCATACTCCAATCACCATCACATATCGTAAATATGACCTTGTCAGGTCGATTCAAAATATCATTGTCAATCAATTGAGTGATGCAATCATTATCAGACACTTTTCTAGACAATCTCATCAAGGACACATGTTGCCATTTCACATATTGCAAGTTTTCTTTGTGCTTGAAGAATGAAAATGTGATGCAAAGAGTCTAAGTGTTGTAATAAGAAGTTGACATGTATCCTCTAGTCCTTATTGCACATCACAAATTACCTCATGCCAGTGTAAACTCAAAACATGATATGAAGAGATATTTTGATGGGAAAATATTTAACCCTTGGACTTAGAAAATATTAAATCTTTATGAGTTTCTATGCCGGTAATTACTAGGTAAAGGGGCTAGTTTCTCCAAGATGTCAAAGGCTTAAGTCAAAACATAAGCTATCGGTAATGCTCCATATCTAGTCAACAATAAAATATAAAACTTGTTAGGTGCCATGAGTGATACGCTTAGGGTTTCTCTACTAAACCCTCTAAAGAGAAAATATAATTCATTTTGAGCTCATACTTCAACATCTGAACATGTAGATCTCACTGGGAATGAGGACAAAAAACCCATATCAAATATGCTATCTAATTTCTCCACAAACCTCTAGAAATAACCTCTACAATTACTTATGAATATTTCATAATAATATTTGCAACATTTAGACCAACTTTGCAGCTTTTCTCTTCTCATCATCAACCTTAACAAATCTTCTAGAAACCAATCCACTATCATTAATGGCATCAATGCATCCTTATAAAACCCTTTTAACATCAATGACAATCATATTTCCAACAATCTCTCCCTTTTTCATTGATGGAAAAATAAAATTCTCTTCATTGATAGAATGCTCTACAATTATCATTCTCCAAACTACTCTCCATAACATTTGCAATCAAATATCCCCCTTTGATAAATAAGGAGCATTTTTCTCTTCTCCCCCTTTCACATAAATGGCAAAGGGACTCTTCTAGACACCATGCTTCTATTGATACCAACTTGTGCTCTGCCCCTTTGACCATAGTTTTCTCCCCCTTTATCAAAATAAAGAAGTGTGTCCATGATATCTGCAACCATCAAGTCGTTAGAAATTTTCTCCCCCTTTATCCCTTTGTTTTATTTATTGATCCCTTAGATGTCTTCTATCTTGAAAATGATAAAGGGATAAGAGCACCAAAGGATATTGCATGCATGACTCTAAAAAATGAAGATGAGGAAATTGATGTCTATTGTAAATAATTCAATATTCCATTGCAACTATTACCATTGGTCTTAGATTTATCAAAGGTATAGGATAGTAATTGTCAACCTATGTCAAAATCCTTGTTGATGTATCAATTAATAATTGGTCCATAAATATTGATGTGGATATACACGTGCTCACAAGCTTTGAATGTCATAGACTAAATACTTTGCTCATCAATTTCTAGCTTAGAAGACATGAAGGCATAAAGCTTGCACTGCTTAAAGTGTGATCAAATGGTCTATATATGTTATGAATGTTGTTGGTGTAATTAAATATTTAATTTTTCTTTATTAAGTTTACTTAGGTCCTAATTAGGTTTTCCTTTTAGGGTTTTTCATCTTGCTCTATGAAAGCAAGTTATCTCATGTAATTCATTAATTCTCAATAATATTATTGGCATCTTTTTATGCAAATTGCTCTTGCATGTTTGATTTTATCCTTGTAAAAGGCTAATCCAAGTTTTGCAGGTGATCTTGGTTTTAGTTAGTTTATTGGAAACTCTAACAAATGTATGTCTAACTAGTGACACCTAGCACACAAACTCAATCACTTGTTATATATAAAAGAGAGAAGAGAAGGATAGAAGGATGGAGGAAGAGAGGAAGAGAGAAGATAGAGGAAGAGAGAGGTAGAGAAATGTATAGAGAATAATTTTTATATATAATCTCTTTATTTTTATTTTTTTTGTGCATTTCAAAGATGCCACATGTAGTAGACTAATTTTTAAACATTAAATAATATAAAAAGTAATATGGTTAACATTTATCCATCAAGACCTTAATTGCACACACACCATCATTTTCTTAATAACATATCAATTGACTTTATGTATTGCATAAATATATTAAAAATAAAAAGCTAATT
>VDFB02284943.1:0-50340 GCA_007258455.2 Sequoia sempervirens
ACTAGGACATAAGTAAGCTTAACATGTAAATAGGACCCACTAATGAACTAGTTAGGTAAATTACCTATTTAAACCAACACCCCCCTTAAGTGAAACTTATGAAGTAGATTATTATGTAAATGATGCAAAAATGTAAGGATGGGTCCCAGCTACAAGGCCATTTTAGGTACCCATGTACAAATGCAATCTCTCACAATTGGAGAAAAGGAGAAAACCCAATGAGACAAAACTCCTCTCTAAAAGAGAGAAAAGATACAAACAAGGATGATGTTTTGAGGACTCAATAATACCCCCAAGAACTACATCAAATATGTATTTATACAATCAATGATCTGCCCTCATAAGAGGGAAATATGGAGACTATATATTACCCCAATAATGTATAATATCTTGCTAAAATGGTGAGTACTTAAAGACAAAACATAGTCCAATGCCTACAAACAATGTTTCTCCCCTTGGGAAGAAGATAGACCAAGTACACATGTAGAATGCTTTCCATTTGGGATAGGAATTGGTAGAAAGAATAACCCATATATATGAAGATTTTTTCTCTAAAATCTACTCATGGGTTGTCAAGTTCTTGGTAGATGATGATGATGCTAGAATCCAATTAGGTACATGCCCAATCACAATAGAAGGTGAGAAACCAGGAAAAAATAGAAACTAATATTGAACTAACTCTAATGAAAAATATGAAGTGATGATATTTGTGCCATGATTGTTATTAAATAGGAGAGATAAACCCTCAAATTGGTCCTCCAAACTTGAAATGTGAGATTCCACAAAAAAAGATGTAATGTATGATAAATATGAATCCCAATTAGGAAGACAATTAGATACCTATTGTAATGAATCACTGGAAGTTCTAAATAAATCACTAACATAAAATGAATGTGTGATCTCAATTGGAGAAGTAGGAGTTGCAAGAGAAGTCTCTAGATCATCAAGATGCTCAAGTTTTACATCATATTCAATCTCCTCTAATGTATCATCATCAAAAGGATAAATTGTCAACATCATCAAGTATAATGGGGAAATTTAATGGATGATCATCTTGGAATTAAGGATTATGTGAATATTTAGAAATCTCCCAAATCTTGGGTCAAACTATGCATGGGCACTAATTCTTAGAATCTAATTGTAGGTCACTCTAAATATGCTTGCATTAAAACTAGAAGCAATCAATCCTATGATATGATCATTCTTACTAGCCCAAACTAATTTCTTCCATGTTGTCTTTGGCTTAGGTACGAGTCCATAAAGATGAGGCAAAAGATCAAGCCACCTGCAATGTGTTAGGATGTCTTTTTAGCAAGACTCATAATTGTCGTTAGTTAGAATGATTTAGAAGGATGACAATGGTACACTTCTCAAATGATAAACTAAGAGATCAATTGAAGAAATATGATTAAAATGAAGTATAATGGTAAAAAAACACCCTCATAACTGCCAAATTGTCTTAGTAATCCTCCAAGATACCTATTGGGAAAGAACTAGAAAAAAAGTATACCTAAGATAGAAAACAAGGCAAAGTGCATGGATGGTTGGATAGAGCTCCTCACTTTCTTTCCAACACTACAAAATCATAAAAATTGGAGATTATGGCAAATATTTTTAAGCTCAAGAGCCAAAAAAAAAGATCTGACTTCAATCAATAATTCCTATAAAAAAAAAAAAATTTGAAAAATAACCTAGACCATTGTAAAATTTATAGAACCAACATTTTGGCAATATATCATTTTCAAAAAATTGATACCCTAATGAAATGTTATATGTAAGTTTAAAAAGTTCCCTATTAGGGCTATAGGGGGAAAAAATTAGTCTATTGGGGGGCTAGCACTTAGTCACCAATGTGACTACTCCTTGTTTTCAGAGTTTTAAAAAATAATCAAGCATCCTAGGTGATCTCACAATACTGGTTTACAATTTCTAGGAGATCTTGTTTTTTGCTGAAATCACATATTTTTAGAAAATCTAATGATTTAAGCCTTAAAAAGTTCCATTTAAAGGATTCCAATTGAAAAGGGTTTGATCGAACCATTTTAGATCAAACCCCCTTAGATAGAACCTTGCTAGTTTTAAACCATTGCTATAACGAAATCTTCTTTACACCTATCAAAATGCTGATAAAAAACCACTTTTGATTTACCTTTTGGGGGATCAAATAAATTCATTTAAATTTTTTTTTTGTAAGTATGTAGTCTTTATTATAAGCTTCCCAAAAAGTATAATTTTAAATAAATTTAATTTTATTATTATATTTTTTTTATTTTTTGTGAATATAGGTTTTCCACTGAAAATCAAGCTCTATGTTCTACACATGTGGGAAAATAGCAGATTATCAAAAAAAATTGAAAAATATCAGTGCACTAGATATTGAAGTCATTGATCCAACAAAAAAAATTGAATTTTGATACATATAAAGAAAAATTATATACAATACGCCTATGTCTGAATTGTAATTGGTTTGACTTTGAAACTTGATTAAGGAAAAAGTATTCAATAAAACTCTATGAAACCAAATGAAAACACTAGATATCGTAGTTACAAATCTGAATTCAAAAAAAAAAAAATCCTTCATAGAAAAAAAATTATGTTCTATACGGTGAGCATCACTCCTTAAAAATGGTGTTTACTAAAAACACTAGTTTTTGAATGAGATGGAAAAAGAAGTGCAATCTGATTCCAAAAATTTTGAAAAAATATATTTAGAATCTACAGACAAAATGTCACAAATCACTAGTTTGCATCATCTTCAAATTCCTCACAGTTTAGCTGCTATAAGTGCCTGAAAGTGAAGATTTAGTTAGAAAAAATTTGTTTAGTGTTCAGTTTGGCAAAAAATTGTAAACCAGTATTGTGGAATCACCCTCCTTTAAAGTCTTATAAAAACTATTCCAAATTGGTCAAATTAAGGAAAAATGAACCCCTTCAGAGATTAGTAAACCAAATTTTGAAGAAATTAATAAATGCAACCTCTTAATAAGATGGGACAACTTATTCCAAGGGGAGAAGTATGTCACATCCTTGCCAACCACATCCACATTGAATTGTGCATGAGGGGAAAAGTAAACATAAAACAAATAAAAGGAGTCAATGAATGGAATGGTGAGTGGGATGTAAGGGGTGTCGTGTAATAAATAAGGCATGGACACCACATGAAGTTAAGGGTGTCCATCACCATCAATTGGTTAAGACCATCTATGAGGGGAGTATAAGAATTAGGAGATCATGGAGACAAAACGAACGCAATGAACAATACAAATATTGTATTCAGTTGACTCAAATGTACAAATTAGGAAGCCTTGCATATATAGGAAAGGAAGAGGAAATCCACCTATCATGTGGATTGGCAAGTGCCCCATGATGTGGCAAAAATGAGTAGACTATAAGTGCCCTACAGGCATAGACCTATGGATCACTTGGAGTCTACAAACCAACAACCTATTTAACCATGTCATCAACATTGATGCCAAGTGTTGACTGACCTTTGAGGTGAGATGAAATCCTTCCAACCTCAAAAAGGTAGCACATGAGGTTTACCAAATAAATTGGTAGCCTCTAGAGACTTAAAGGTTGCACATTCAGTTAGACAAGATGTTGACTAACCTCATCAACCTAAGTGCACTTAGGTAAAGTGAATACGTACCCTTAAGTGATACTTGGGGAGATCAAAAAAGTGAAAATATATAGAAATTGATATTGGCTATGAGACCAAGTTAGGTACCCATGTACAATGCATTCTCTCACAAATGGAGAAAAGGGAGAAAACCTAGTGGGAACAAAAATCCTCTCCAAAAAAGAGAAAGAGAAGGATTTAAGACCACCTTAAAAAAGATGTCCCATGATGATAGGAAAAGTAAGATGAAGAACTCCTGAAGCATGTGGAAGTTGTAATTTTTTTTGAAGATGAACTGGTGCGTGTTAGAGTTTATGAATCTCCAAGAAATGTAGATTAAGATAAAATATATAAAATATTGCATAAGTGAACACAACTCAACCTTGTACACAAAGTCAATCAAACTCTATGAAGTTGAAAATATAGTTAATACTATGATTAGGAGTACTAGAATCTCAAAAAAAATGATCCACAAATAATCCCCCATACGAGAGATCAAGATAGTAGGTTCATGAGACCTCCTAAAAAGAAGATTCCTCCATTGGTTCATTGAAAGAAGCATTAGCATAACATTTTCATAGCCCCCCTTAAATGCACTAAGAGATATTTAAGCAGACCAACTGAAATCAGGCACAAGAGTGTGCAAGGAATTTAGACCCAAAATTAGGTTCAAAAGATGTATAAGAAACCAAAAAAGGTTGGGCATCAAGGCACACACGAATGAGGTGAAATCATGAGGATCCATTGTTGTGATGGCAAAGCAAGGAAAAACACAACATAAGGTGAGAATCATGAGGATCCATACCTTTGATGTCAAATCAAGGCATTACACAACCCTTCATTACACTTTATAATTTAGTGTAAGTACAAAAATTATCAAATTCCCTCCCTAAGGAACACACATTCAGTTTTTGTAGCACCTTATATGAGTGCATTTACAAACTTATATGCTATTTTGAGTTCTTACAAATTTTTATCATGAGGTGGATTAAGAAGAAATATGCCTCAAGAAAACCTCAATAAAATGACAAAAACAATAAATAAAAGCCCAATTATGCAAAAAATTACCCCCCATGTTTACAAATTTTTACAAAACAAAAAGGACATCTTTTTGCCAAAGTTTGGAAAAATAAATAAGTCCCTCCCTTTTACAAGTATTGGATTATACATAGGTGGTTTAATTTTGACCACTAATGGTTAGTATCAAATATTGTGGTTGGAAAAAGTATTTATGGTTACAACAAAATTCTAACAATTAGCCCACAATTAACCATTACAATAAAATTGAAGTTTAATTGTAAGCAAAAGTTAGTGCTTTAACCAATTAGAGAATTTGAGCCGACCACACCTTGGGTGGTGATGTGGCCATGTGGGAGGTTGCAATCCGTGTTAAGGGGTCAAAAACATTGTGGTTTCTTACAAAATGACATGCTCAAGCCAAAAAAGCACAAAACCAATCAAAGACTATTAAGGCCATTGAGGCAAAAAATGTGGTGAATTTAATTTCTTGAAAAATCCCCAAGCTACTGTGCCAAATTGGGATTTGGTAATTATAGAGGGCACTTGCAGAAGATAGAGGTCATGTGTAGATGGGTGTAATCTACGTCGATGTTCCTTCTGCCTGAGGATGGTGCACCAATTTTTCAATGCCTCCACTGATCTTTGTACCATAAAATCTCCTCCACCTCCACCACAAATTTGTAGTTGTTGCCACAGTACCTTCATCATTTTCACACCTATCATTGGTGTAGAAGCTTCTGCGATGGGAAATAAAGAGGTGATCCACAGGGGTCGAATGAGGTAGGTTGCCTGTGAGCCACAAATGCCTCTGATCTTTACACGCACCTTGCATTCTTCACACTTGCTCCAATCACCCCACACGGCTATGTTTGTGTTATGAAAATGGCATACAAACTAGATCATATTATTTCATGACTACATTTGCATATATAGAGAGGTACAAAGGAAGTGGTTGCACAGATGCGGTTGCATAACCGAATACCAATAGTTCTTCAACAATTACAATGAAATACACCAACATTCCCCCCCTTATTACATTATTCTTACAAATGTAACCCTAAAAGCTTGTATTCATCTTTTAAGAGACCCCCTTAAGGTTTACATAACAAAACTTGCTAATTACAAAATGTTTATAGATCTTTGTGAAGATCTTCTTTGAAGAAAACAAATACTAAATCAGGTGGAACTCCATCAAGCTGCCTCGTGACCCTCAGAAAGGTGTAGCCTCTATCTAAATTCTCGAGTTCTTCCTCCCATGAACTCCTATTCCTGAATTATTCAACAACAATCCATATTGAGCTCTCCAAACACATGGCTCCAAGTTTTTTGATGACCCTCTGAATGGTATAATTCATATCATAGCCTCGAGTGCTCATTGGACAACCATCCATATTGAGCTCTACACCAAACCCCTTGCCTGTCTCCAAAAAATCAAACTTCACAATATATATATTCAAATCTATTAGCAATAACAAGGAAAAGAAAAAACTAAATCCAAAAACGCTTCTCATGCAAAGCATAATCTCAAAGCGAGAAACTAACTTGAGATGATTGAAATTCCTCCATCCTCAGGTGCCACCAGCCTCCAATATGAACCAATTACACTTTATCCATCTGATGTCTTGGATGATTCTTTGGAGGCCTCATCAGATATAACAAAGATGACCCCAAAAATTCAAATATAACTATTTGACATACATATCACCATGATGAAAACTAACAAAGTGTTATATTCAACTGAAATTGCACCTCTTACAATAAAAACTTTTAATGCACCTGAGATAACCATTATGTTTTGTCATAAGGATGAAGAACTCTTATATAATCCTTGAGCACTATTTCTCCTTTTTCACACCCCACTTGTAATAGTTTCAACACAATAATATCCTTATTTCTTTAAAGAACTAGCAATGTCCAAATGCAATATGTACCAAGTAAATTAGAAGTATCATTCAAAAAATATTTCTCCTTAACATGTTTTATTATAGTTCATCCATGCATTAAAATCCATAAAGAAGATTCAGACTAATGTAACCGAAATAATTTGCATCTACAACTGACTGTGTTTCCCCTTTAATCCTTTTCCCTAATCTCCACCTTCTTTATTCATTATTGCAGGTTTATCCTCTTCTCACAACAGAAGATATATTTTATTCATTTACAAAACACCTTTAATGCATCTCTGCCAACCTACATACTTGAAAATAGATATAAAATGGCTACTCTAGTAAAATTGATTTTTTTTCAAAAACCTTATAAAGTTACATTTTTAACGTCCTTCTATAGCAGCAAGTCACCATGAGAAATCACAAGCTACAGATTCAGCGAAGTAAATAAATGGAAAGAGGCACAACAAATAAAGATCTAATCCTTCATATGGTTGTATAGGCACAAAGACGGTTATACTCAAAAGTATTTATTTTTCTTCCATTCCTTTGTGATTTGTGCAACAGATGTTAGTCAGATTAGAAATGAATGTAGAATTTTCTCCTTGGATAGATTTTATATGAAAACTACTTCACTTCAATATGGTATGTGCAACAGATGTTAGTCAGATTAGAAATGAATGTAGAATTTTCTGCTTGGATAGATTTTATATGAAAACTACTTCACTTCAATATGGTATGTGCAACAGATGTTAGTCAGATTAGAAATGAATGTAGAAATTTCTCCTTGGATAGATTTTATATGAAAACTACTTCACTTCAATATGGTATGTGCAACAGATGTTAGTCAGATTAGAAATGAATGTAGAATTTTCTCCTTGGATAGATTTTATATGAAAACTACTTCACTTCAATATACCATAGTATCTTACTGCCTTTGCACACTTCCATTGCCATCGCAAGATATGCTAACTCTAAATGCTTTCATTGTGTTGCAAGTCTCCACAAGCGTACATGCACATGAGAATCGTTGCCCCTCTTATACTAGTTGTTATGAAAATGGCATAAAAAGTAGATCATATTATTTGATGCTTACATTTGCATATATAGAGAGGTACAAAGGAAGTGGTTGCATAATCAAATACCAACTATTATTCAACAATTATAATGTAATACACTTAACATTTTGGAACCACACACTCTATCTTTCAATTGCATAGTAAACTTCCACACATGTAGGTCACTTGGAGTGAGAACGTTGCAGCTAAGAGGCCGTGCCTCACACAAACAACAATTTCAAATGCTCAAGGGTGTAGTTGGGTTGATTCAAACTTTCCTGTAAATTATTAACTAGCAGAGAAGAATGAAACAAGAAAATACAATGATAGTTCACCTTCAAGCCTGTGAATATCTCTTCCTACTCTCTCGCACCGTATAAGAATTAGGAGATTATGGAGATAAAAAAGCAAGCACAATGAACAATGCAAATATTATATTTAGTCTGAAGGATTTTAGGATCAAAGAGATATCACACAAGTACAAAATGATGTAAAAACCAGCTTATTAGATTGATTGAAAGAGCAACCTTAAATAGGAAGGTACAAGGAAACCAAGATCCACAAAATGTGGATAGGAGTGGAGTGGTGGCAAATTGCCAACTAAAAAGATAAGGTGAGGCTCCTAACCTCCCATGAACGAAGGGAAAGACTCCTTCAACATGGAGTGGTGGCGGATAACCACCCATGAAGATAGCGAGAGGTGTCAAAGATCATTTCCTTGACACCTAAGCGTAAAGACACCTAAGTAGGTTTAAGTAAGCCATGTGTACACCAACACCCCCCTTAAGCATAACTTAGGTGGACATAAAAAAGATGGGTCTGGACTACTAGGTCATATTAGGAACCCATGAACAACATGAAAGTTTCTCACAAACAAAAAAAAAGAAGAAAACCTTGTGGGAAAAAACTTCTCTCCAAACGAGAAACAGAAAGAAAGTACAAATGAAATGTCTCAAGAGACTCTCTCAAGAACATATGTCGATATACAATCAGATACCCCCCATAAGAGAGAGTGGAAAATAGAAAATAAAACCCCAATATGACCCCCCTTTTACCAAACTCATTGTAAAAGTGAATTATCTTTTACAAATTTTTAACAATGACAAAATGTAAAAAGTCACCCCCTTAAATTACAAACTCTTGTGGTTGATCAAAACCACTATGTTAATGTGGATATTTTAACTAAAAGTTAAATAACCACAAGTGGCTACTACAAAAGTTTGATTTCAAAATGGGTATTTGACCTTTTGACTTGATCATAGGCCAAAAAGACTCCTACAAGCAAAGAACTTCATGCCTCCACCTATGCACAACAAATTTGGAGAGTCAACCACTTTATGAGGCCCGATTGCTAGTCTTCTGGCCAAACCATTGAAGAGGGTTGATGTTGAAGTCCTTTAAAGCTTGCGTGTAGGAGACTTTGGAGTTGACGCCTCCAAGGAATCCACCATAAAACCAACATGCCTTTAACTTGGAATCACAGCCTAGATAAATTCGCAGCAAAATATACAAGCCTTCTTACGTGGGTTGCAAGTTTGAGCAGAGATTGATGTCTCTCTGACCACAGTTTCAAATGCCTCAAATGCCTCTGCCAATGTAAATCGCTGCCTTGAATGTTGAAAACGCCTTATCACAATGATTGGAGCACCCACAACACAAAATCACTGCTAGGAATGAGCACAACTGCCATCGCAAGAGAGGAGCCCCCGCCTACGCACACCAAGTCAAAAGAAATCGCGCGTCTTTGGGTACGGCCTGGGATGGGTATTAGAAAAACTCGTGCTTGTCTTTAGGCGCCTGTGTTGGTGTTTATAGGTGCCTCCTTAGCAGAGAAAAACATGCGCCTTCACATAGACTTCTATGTAGACGACTGGGTGGTGGTTTCACGCTTGCCACAGAGGTTTGACGTTGGCCATGGGTCAAGATTTCCACACAGCTTGGGCAGAACTTCACATGTTGGTGCTGCACAAATATTTCGTCGCGCGAAATGAAGACAATCGGACCTCAAGTCTTTGCATCGTGGTTTCACACGCCAATATTTATGCCTCTCCTCCATGCCTCCAAAGTGCAGATTTCTTCATTGCCTCACGTCCTTTGGCTTGAAAATATCTCTTCCTAAGCTTTGATACCATGAAGGATTTTAGGATCAAAGAGATATCACACAAACACAAAATGATGTAAAAACCAGCTTATTAGATTGATTGAAAGAGCAACCTTAAATAGGAATGTACAAGGAAATCAAGATCTACAAAAATGTGGATAGGAGTGGAGTGGTGGAAAATTGCCAACTAAGAAGATAGGTGAGACTCCTAACCTCCCATGAATGAAGGGAAAGACTCCTTCAACATGGAGTGGTGGTGGATAACCACCCACAAAGATAGCGAGAGGTGTCAAAGATCATTTCCTTGACACCTAAGCATAAAGACACCTAAGTAGGCTTAAGTAAGTCACATGTACACCAACATAGTCGATTTAAATGTACAAATAAGGAAGCCTTGCATATATAGGTAAGGAAGAGACAATCCACCTATCATGTGGACTAAAAAGTACCCCATGATGTGGCACAAATGAGTAGACAAAGTGTCTTATTAGTGTCAACCTATGGATCACCAGGAGTGTGCGAACCAACAACCCATTTGACCAAGTCATCAACCTTGATGCCAAGTTCTAAGTGACCTTTGAGGTGAGATGGAAATTCTACCAACCTCAAAAAGATAGAACATGAGGTTTACCAAAAAATGTGGTAACCTCTAGAGGCTTAAGGGTCATACATTTAGTTATCAAGATGTTGTTTAACCTCATCAATCTTTAAGTAAACTTAAGTATAGTGAATAGATAAATTATTCACTCTAAAAAGGAGGACCTAAGCATCCTAACAAAAAACATGCATGTCCATCATTGCTTAACTACTTTGAGAAACTTTCAAGAAAAGGTAGCTAGCAAGTGTAAATACAAAACAAACTACCAACCCTTGAACATGCCATTCTTGCTTGCACTCTATAGAGAGTTTTTTTGGTAGACATGAAAGGAAAGGAAGATAGGGAGATGTGTGTGGAAAAATCCAAAGCTCACAACCTTTCTCAGCACCCTTACTACTTGTGTCAAAAAGAAAGTTGGGGTGGGCATCCATCAATTATATATAGAATATGCACGAAATGAATTCATTGAAAATGATTTTACAAAAAAACACTTGCAAATGTCATAGTAACACTATACCACTATAACATGTAGTAATTAAGACTCATTGAAAGTTTGTGCCAACTAACCAAAAACATCTACTTACGAGTCTTCAATAGTAATAAAGGATAATTTCAAATAATCTAGCCTTATAATCATTCTATATTTCTAAAATCTATTCAAAATAAACAAGACTTTATTCCTTTCAAACAAATTACACTCTATTCTAAACAAGTTTGGTTTATTTAAAATAAAGCATACCTATCTTATTATTTTAAATAAAATGAACTTAAATTACTTATGCAAATATTAAAATTATGTGAAATTAAATTAACTCAATCTAAATAAATTAAACTAATTCAAAATAAATTGGACTAACCAAATTATTTCAACTATACTGAAATTAATTTTTTTGTGTAGATAGAAAAAAATATATGATATTAAATTAAACTATTTTAATGTAAAATAAAATTAACTCATTCAAATAAATTGAATTTAGTTCACATGAATTGACAATATTATTATTTCAAATTAATTTTTAATTGATCTAACGTGAAAAAAATCTTTAATAAACAATATAATAAATAAATTTTAAATAATTATTAAATAAAATAATTCTTAAATAAATAAATATTTTTATTTATATGATTAATCAGTATACAATAATATTTTATTATTTTCCAACGTTAGTGCAACTCTTTATATATGTAGAATGATGGTAATATTTAGTACTTTTGCAATTTCTATTGACCTGCGCTGATCCTTTGTGAACGTTAATTTGCATGTCTCTCTAATTGATTATTACTAAATCGGCCATGTGCAGCTACGAAGCTCAGCTAGTGAAGAGGGTGGTGAATGACGTCATTAAGACATTGGACAGAGTGCCCTTAGAAGTTGCCAAGCACCCTGTGGGACTGGAAAGCATCACCCAGGATCTCATTGACAACTTCAAACTCAATTCACAGGGTGGTGTGGTTAAAGCTGGATTATGGGGCATTGGCGGTATGGGCAAGACCACACTTGCCAAGGCTGTGTATAATCAGGTTTTTGGTAAATTTGACGCTACTTCTTTTGTATCCAATGTCCGCGCCACGGCTGTAGACAAGGGCCTGACAAAATTGCAGAAGCAAATTCTTGAAGATTTAACAGAATATAATGGAAAAGTGCAGAATGTTGACAAGGGGATATCTTTGTTTAGAGATCGTTTGGGAGGAAAGCGTGTGCTTCTTATTTTAGATGATGTGGATGCTAAGGACCAATTAGATGCTTTGGTTGGGGATTGGCTGGCCCCTGGTAGCAGAGTGATTATTACTTCCAGAAACAAACACATTCTCAATGTTGCGGGGGTCACATCTGAATGCATCTACGAAATGACTGGATTGCAGATAGATGAAAGTATCCAGCTATTTAGTTGGCACGCCTTTCTGAGAGCATCTCCGACTCCCACTCACGATGGTATGTCCAAAAAAATAGTGGAAGCTTGTAAAGGGCATCCTCTTTCACTCGAAGTGATTGGATCTTTCTTGTATGATAAGCACAATGAGCCAGGTTGCTGGGTGGAAGCCGTTAACATTACTCTCAACCCAGACATTCATGAAAGACTCAAAATCAGTTATAATGCTCTTAGTGAAGAGGAAAAAGAAATATTTCTTGACATCGCTTGCTTCTTCATCGGAGAACCCAAAAAATGTGCAATTGTTTTCTGGAAATCTTTGTACATGAGGATGGTAGACACAGCTATATCTAATCTTTCCCTCAAGTTACTGATAAAGATTGACGACGAAGGTGTATTTGGTATGCATGACCATTTGCAAGATATGGGGCGAACCATCGCTGTAACGGAAAAAGAGGGTACCCGACTATGGGAAGGAGCCCATTTAAACACCGTATCCAGTAACACCAATTTCTCCCGCCTTCAACTGAATGGAGGTAATTGGCAAAGGCTTCAAACGTTGTGCGGACCTGCTCTTCAATTTCTTGACTTGGAGAATCTGCTAATTGACGGCATCACAGAATACACGCGAGCCAAGTTTCCTCCAAGTTTGAGATGGTTACGGATATTGCAAGTAAAGGGCGATATTTCCAAATTCCAATATTCACTTTCTAATATACTTGGCAACCTGACACAGTTACGGCATTTAGACTTGACATACTCTAAATGCAACATCCCTGAAACCATTGGGAACCTATCACAGCTACAGCATTTACATTTGAGACGTTCGAGAGAACTAAATAACCTCCCTGATAGCATTGGCAACCTATCACAGCTGCAGCATTTAGACTTGACAGAGTGTTGGGAATTAAATAACCTCCCTAATAGCATTGGCAACCTATCACAGCTGCAGCATTTAGACTTGAGTGGGTGTAGTAAATTAAATAACCTCCCTGATAGCATTGGCAACCTATCACAGCTGCAGCATTTATACTTGACTGGGTGTATAAAATTAAATAACCTCCCTGATAGCATTGGCAACCTATCACAGCTGCAGCATTTATACTTGAGAGAGTTTGGTGAATTAAATAACCTCCCTGATAGCATTGGCAACCTATCACAGCTGCAGAATTTATACTTGGGATCCTGTAGTGAATTAAATAACCTCCCTGATAGCATTGGCAACCTATCACAGCTGCAGCTTTTAGACTTGGAAAGGTGTAGTAAATTAAATAACCTCCCTGATAGCATTGGCAACCTATCACAGCTGCAGCATTTATACTTGAGAGAGTGTGGTGAATTAAATAACCTCCCTGATAGCATTGGCAACCTATCACAGCTGCAGCTGATAGGGTGGTATTGAAGGTGAGGCGGGTGCAGCGACAATCGAGCGTATGAGCGTATTGAAGGTGAGGTGGGTAAGTTTATGAGTAGTGTTAATTTCTTATTAGCAGGAGAATTAATATACACTTTTTACTTTTTGAATTTGACGCATTTCTGTTGGTTGACGAGTTTCAGAGATGCGCTTTAAGTTTGGAGAGTAAACTTCACCAGTTTTATGATGATCAATGGTAAGCTTTTTTTCCTTTAATTTATTTCTATGAAAAGAAATACGGGAGAGTAAATTAGATTTAAATGGAAATGTTACAGCTTAAATTTAGATATAATTTTAAGTTATTTAAAAATTTGTAAATGAATTATAAAGATTTTACATATATTAAAATTTGAATAAGTTCATATGTTCTTTTAATTAATTTAAATTAATATAAAGAAAATATTTTTATTTTACTATATTTATATCAATTTTTAATATTAATTTAAATTAATATTTTATTATTATTTTAATTTTTACTAAAAAGTGTTTTATTTTAGATATTATATTCTTTTATTCTTTATTAGACATCTATTTTATTTTTTAATAGTAGAATAAATCATAGAAATCATACACAAATTTTTAAAACTTAAAACAAACAAATTCTTTATATTTTTTTATACAATTATCATTTAGATGTATGTATACATAAATGAGCTCAAAACTATATTATTTTCACATTACTTCAATTTTTAAGTGAAGTGCTATTTTTTAATTAAAGAGCTATTGGAGTTTTGTTAACACAATCAAGCCAATACAATCTATTAAATACCTCTAGGCATAACTATTTTAGCTAACTTTAGTATCCATTTTTCTAATATTTGAACTATTTTCTATAAATTTGTATGAACTAATAATAATGCCTAGTGGTGCTATCACATGGCTAATAGACACAAATATATATAGCCCTACATATTTTTTACAATGTCATTATGTGTAATAATTGGTAGAATTTGTTTTTTAAAGAGGGTAAACACTTTTTCCTTGGAGCTATGAACCGATGAGGTCATAAATGAGGGACCTCATCACCAATATAAATATTCAATAATAACACCCCAATAGGGTTTGAACCTTGATGGCAAAAACAATAACACCACAACTTAACCATCACATTAGGCCACTATTGATTATTTTTGTTATACACTTGCTAGAATGAATAGTTTAATTTTTTTCTAATATATTCGTTGATAGGTGCAAATTTTTTTAATGCATTTAAAATTTCAATGCTTGTTTATTATCACAATCTACTAGTCTACAATAAGAACACATTATGTATAATATAAACACTGGATATAGATCAGTTGCCCAAAACATGTAGATAACAAGCACAACATGCATTATAAGAATACGAAACCACATTAATGTAATGATTGCATTTTATAAGAGATCATATTATATTTAGTTGTATGAACATAAAATTATATTAATAAAACTTTTTATATAGTCACAATTACACATGCATAATTTTTGAGGGGAGATTTTGATGTAAATATGAAGAACATTACATTGCTTTAATAACATCATCTTTATTTATTTAAACCAATCACAAAAAACGCAAAAAAATGTATTAGTTGTTTTCTTCAAGAGATAACTTAGAGACAAGAACATAAACCAATGCTCCTCATTTTTTCTTCTTGTTAACATAATTTGTATTTTCTATCTTACATGATCATTTGAATAAGAATGATATCAATATTATTGAATTAAGAGATTTATCCTTGTCATCTTTGTAGGGATTTACATATGATTACTCAATTCCATCATGTTGTGTTTAAGTACACAAAGAATACCTTTAAATATAATGAAATAATAATATTTTGCATGAAATGTGTATTATAGTGGCAAGTGAAAGATATGATAAAGTTTGAATCTCAATTTAAAATTTTAGCATTAAAAGAGTCAGTCTTGCACTCCTTAGGATTGACCTCAATCAATCTTGAGTCGGTCAAAAGTGGTTTGTGGAAATAGCATTTTGATTTTGAGATGAGGAATGGATATCTCAGAATTAGTGTGGATGTAAGTAAAATAGACATGGATAGGAATGCACAAGTATGGGATTGCAAGATAACTCCAACAAGAATGCCACTTGTCGATATATTATTACACTAATACATCCACATCAAGTTATGCACAAGATTAAATGAGGATTAACATGAGTATGCAAATTTTCCATTACACCAATAAAAGCTTACATGCAAGCCATGACCAAAAACTTTCAAAAAATTTATTACATCTTTGAATACCATTACTCATGTAATATTTTGAATATAAAAGTAAGTTGTGGTCTTCTAGTTTCATGTAACTGAAAGGAGTTCAACTTGAGTTTCAACTACTACTCTATAAATTTTTGATATTAAAAATCATCACATACTTGAGAATGGACACAAATGTTTTGATTATGTTAAGACTAGAAGGGCTATTACAGGTAGAAGATAGGTGGCTCACAAAAAATGAGACCACTAAAACGGAGGAGCGAGACTCACCAACAGTGAGCTTGAAAATAGACAAGCCATGCTTTTGACCGGAGCATGAAATTAGAAAGCAAAGACCAGCAACAAGAAACAAAGGTAGTTGAAATAAAGGAACCCAACACAGAAAACCACCCTACAAAAGTAGGTAAAAACCAATGAAATCCAACAACTTAAACACTAAATAGAGGGATGCAACCTCCAACCAACAACTCCAGAAATTCTGAACATGACTCAAAATAAACCAAAGGGAAAAAGGAATCCTTTTCCACAAAACACCCATCTTACCAACAATCCCAAACTCTGCCTCTGAAGGAGCACAATCCACCTCAAAAGGAGTTGCAAAGAAGAAAGGTAGCAAGAGGAAAGATCCTCCTAGCACCCCCTAGAACAAATCTCCACCTCAATAGGAGAATCAAAAAAGGCAGGTTGGGAAGGAGAGACAAAACTAGCATAAGGGAAAAGAATAGCTCCCTTAAGCACTGTGAGGATTAGAGATTTCAAGAATGGCAAGGAAAACACCCCAACCCAGTGAAACAAGGTAGAGGTAGCCCTTACCCCAAGAACATTTCCATTAAAACCAATGTCATATAATGCAAAGTGATTCCTTCATCACACCAAATGCTAAAAACAACAATCAAACACACAATAAGAGATAAATTACCCAAAAAATGAACCTAGGCCAACAAAGCACCACCAGCTAACATTATAACAATTCCAAGAAACCAAAGAAGCCCCAAAAATCCTTCTTAGAGCCACCAAGATCTGACACCCAATGCCAAAGTCCTAAGAACAACCGCAACCATTGTGTAAATAGGGCAGCCAACTCCAACAGTAGAAGGGGAGAGAAAATCTCTACCAATACCAACACATAAACCCTTGGGCACCAAACCCACCTCAAAAGAAGCATCCAAAACCCACTCCAAGAAGACCAGGTGAGCATTAGACACACCATAGCTACCAACATAAGTCTTTAGAGCTTTAGCAAAGAAGGGTGAATAGGAAGAACTAGTCATAGCCCCATAAACAATGCCCATGATGGTGATTCCCAACAAATACCAATCCTCCCAAGTAGCAACAAAAAGAGGATCAACAACAAACATTTCAAAAGGGGAAAACCTCCCTGCAAAGCTCCAACTCCCATCAAATGCCCCACCTAGAGAAGAAACACAACACCAAAGATCCTCCAGCTCCCAAGATAGGAAGGGCCGAAGAGAGAAAGGAAGATTTCCATCCACAAGATCTCGAAAACCCTCCACACTTTTCAAACCAGAACCCCTACATCGAATCTCACTCGAAGCAATGAAACACTCACAAACAAGCCACATCTTAGAAGAAATTAGCATGAAGGAGTAGAACTCCACAACCAGAATAATTGCAGCTAGAACAACCGTGAATTGTTGCAATCCATATTAAAATATTATATATTTTTTATTCTTTATTGAGCATTTATTTTATTTTCTTATAATTGAATAAATCATAAAAATCATACACACATTTTTAAAACTAATGATTTACTTCAACTTTCATTTTAAAAATCATTTTTTTATATATAAAATTATCATTTAGATGCATGAATATACATAAATAGACTAAAAATACTATTTTAACTTTATTTTTAATTAAAGACCTATTTGATTTTTTAATATTTTTTCATGGTAATAAAATAAATAATACAACACATGAAAACAGTTATAAAACAATTAAATAAAAAAAATCCAACACACTAATTTTTATATATTTTATTTCCTTTATCAATTACTTTTATTGATAAGACATTACAAATAAGTTATATTTTTTAATTAAATGACATTAGTATGCACATGATCAAGAGGGGCATATATATATATATAAAGTTATTATTGGTAATACTTGGTGGACAAGGCTATAAACATTTGTATCTATCAAGGGTGTGCGTTTTTACCACCCACTTTTTTTTTTGTGAATATGTACTTTTATATTATTAATTAATATAGATAGCTATCTATTATCAAAAAAAAAAAGTTTTAAAATTTGAAATAAATTATAAAAAATAATATTATTGCTATATATTTACTAGAATTCATAGTTGTATTTTTTTTTCTTGATATACACATTGCTAGGTTGATCATCACTTTTTGAATGCATTTGAAAGTTTGATACTTGTTTATTATCACAATCTACTAGTATAGGATAAGAATGTATTTTGTGTAATATAGACATTGGATATAGAAAGGTTGACCAAGACATGTAGATAACAAGCACAACATGTATTATAAAAATATGAAACCACTTTAATGTAATGATTGTATCTTATAAGAGATCATATTAACAAATCATATTATAATTAGTTGTGTGAACATAAAATCATATTAATAAAATCAAAATAAATTTTGATGTAAATACAAAGACAATTATATTTCTTTAATAACATCATGAATATTTATCAAAACCAATCACAATAAAACAAAAAATTTATTAGATGTTTTATTTAAGAGGTAACTTAGAGACAATAACATAAACCAATGCTCCTTATTTTCTCTACCTATTAACATAATTTGCATTTTCTATCTTACAAAATCATTCAAACAATAGTGATGATAATATTATTGATTTGGGAGATTTAACTTGAGATATTTATCCATGCCATCATGGTAGGAATTTGCATACAATTACTCAATTCCATCATGTTATGTTTAAGTACACAATGAATTTATTTAAATAACATGACATAATAATATTTTGTAGGAAATATGAACTATAATGGCAAGTGAAAGGGATGAAAAAGTTCGAATTTCATTTTGAAACTTTGGACTTCAAGAATCATTCTTGCACTCCTTAAGATTGACCTCGATCAATCCAGAGTCAAGTCAAAAGTGATTTGAGGAAATCAAATTTTAACTTTGAGATGAGGAATGAATATCTAGGAATTAGTATGAATTTTAGTAAAATAGAGATGGATATGTCCATGCAAAGTATGGGATTGCAAGCTAACTCTAACAATAATGTCACTTGTCAATATATTGGTACATTAAGTCATCCCCATCAAGGTAGGAACAATATTAAATTTGAATTAACATGAGTATCCTAATTTTACCATTACATTAATAAAAACTTATTTATAAGCCATGACCAACAATTTCCATAAAACTCATTCCATCTTTGAATTCCATTACTCATGCAATATGTTTAATATAAAAATAAGTTGGGTTTTAACTTTTCATGTAATTGAAAGGAGTTCAACTTGGGTTTTAGACACCAATCTATAAATTTTCTATATTAAACTCACCACATACTTGAGATTCAACACAAATGGTGCATAGAATTAGAAAAAAAGTATTTGAAAACTCTAAAATAGAAGTATTGATTATAGGGGGTACTTGGTTCAAGAAATGATAGCAGTATGGAGGATACATTTAGAGGAAACAATAGAAAATCAACTATAAGAGTAGGAAAAGATGGAAATATCAAGAAAAAAGGTTCAAAGTAAAACCAAAATTGTCCTCCCTCCTCTCTTGCCACTAGTTAACGATAGAAAACAATATTAAAACAAAACACATAACTTTCAAGATTTTATATCTTGTAGCGTCATAAATTGTCACCCTTTACAATTTCACACTACGTTTTGCTCCCTCCTACGTACTTGGACCTAATTGTGCATCTAATTTCCTAAATTATGCATTTTGTGGCTCATTTTATCATTTATCAAGAAAATCAAATATGAAAAATCTAAAGTATGCATTTAATAATTAGATTAGTTGCATATAATACCTAGTCATTTTATCATTTGAAATCCTAGAAGCAAGAAATAGAAATCATCAAGCAAATTGAAGATCCTAAAATCAGTCAATTACAACCAAAAGCAAAATTATAAAGATTATTGTAGTACTCCATCATTCAAGCATCATGTCATATGTTATGTGAATTTATGTGGACTAACACTTGTATCTATCATCAAGTCAAATCAAGTCAAATTGCAATCAATTCTTGAAGGTGATGAGCATGAGTTCAATCCATCAAGGAGATCAAATTTGAGTGGTGAGTTGCAATAAGTTGTTGATTCATTATTCCATTATCATTTAGCCTCTATACCTCAAAAGGATAACCTCTCTTTATCATCAATTTTTCTATTGTTGAGGTAGAAACACCAACACGGAGTTTGATTGAGGCAAGCCCGTATATGGTACAACCCTTTCTCTTTCTTTGAATGTGCAAGTTACAGATTTGAAGAAGATTGGGAGAAGACGGAAGACTATTTATTCATTGATGCATTAAAGCCCTAAAACTTGATAAATTATGAAAACTCAATTATCTCAATAACATACGAAGATCTGACAATGAGATTTGAAATGAATCTAAGCCATAAACTAGGGACCCGAGGATTGTGAAAATAGATTTAGTTATAGATCTCCAGTATAGATCACCCTTGGTGCCCTTCTCTAGCAAAATCTACCTCTAAGTCACAAGTGAAGTACCTTTTTGTCTGCATTCTAGTTTTTCGTAACCCAAATTTTCCTATGTGTTTCTAGTTTTTTTGTATTCATCTTAGAATGTTGCATTTTCAAGTTAACTAGTTGCATCATTGCATTTCATTAAGAAAATTAATTTCAAACCCCCCAAAAGAAATTTAGAACTAAGTTGGATTGACTCACCTTTTAGGTTGCAAGTTAATCTCATACCCTTGCCAATGTAAAAACAAATGTTATGTAAGTGAATGGTGACTAACCCTAGTTAGATCTAAGGTTTCACTTTTCCTACATTGTATTTTGGTGAATCCGACATATCTTACAGTTGTAATTTTTATGATTTTTCATTGCATTAAATCTGAAAATTGAATTTAAAACCTAGGTTATTTGAAAATATTGGTGATAATTTTCATTTATTTTCGAAAAACTATCAATTTTCATTAGTTTTCCATCATAAAAAAATGAAAAATTATTTGAAAAAATTGCAAAAAATTTCAGATCTGATTTTCCTTGTCTAGGGATTAGATTTGAATTATTTTCATTGAGAAAATTAATTACAAAATTATTTTATTATTTATGCATTCATATTTTAGTGAAAAACATTTAAAAAGTGACAAAATTGCATACTATTTTCATTTCAAAAGATCAAAAGGCATTGTTTTTCTAAATTCTTTAGAAAAACCAATCAATTATAGTATTAAATTTTTAGAAATCATCATTTGAACATATTTGATTATCCTAAGAATATCTAAAATTGCATGCATACATGTCCTTCATATAGAAAAATTAGGTTTTGGTGCATTTCTGGAAATCCATTCACTTCTAGATCTGATTCTCTAAAGCACAAGATTCTCAAAAACTATAGATGATTGCCAGATTTTGAATTTTTTAAAATTACCTCTCTAGTTTAGGGAACCCTAGGCACCCTTTTCCAACCAATTTGAGCCTAAATTTTATGTGCAAAATCTTGCTTCTAGTCTCTGCCTAGATTTGGCCCGAGTCTCTAAAAATTTGTCCTGTAACTTTCTGGTTTTGCTAGACATTGCTAACTTGATCCATAGGACATAACACAATGTTTTCATTGTAAAAATATTGTATTGTCATAATTCATGTTCTATTGTCATATTTTGTTAAGCAATTCAAAGATTTTTTTGTTACAAGCATGCAAAAATGAGTTCCATTCACCTCTTTTATCATTTTCATTGATCCCTCTCCCACTATCTCTCCTATGCATGAGGTTAGCTTGGTGCAAGAGAATGCAATCATTTAAAATCATAATAATCATGTTTATTCTTCTCTTGATATCTCACCTACTTGTGAAGAAGGTATCTTGATGTCAAAAGATTCAATCATTGAGTGTCATGAGAATCTTGTTTGTTTCTCTCCCAATACCTCTCCTACTTAGGAAGATATTGTGGCACAATAGGATGAAATAATCGATACATTTATTTCAAAAGCTAGTAAGATGGATTGCATAGAAGAAGATGCTAAGGTGGCATTAAATCCCCCATTGATAGAAGATCATCAACAAGTAATTTACTTAGTTGAGGTTATGAATGCACAATTGACTATTAGATCTCCTTTAATTATTGGACATCCTAAAAATCCTATACTTATTGGACCTCCTAAATCACCTCTCATATTAGGACCTCCTCAACCTCGTGGACATGTCCTAAATTTTATAAAACAACTCACTAGTAATCATGTATAACAAAATGTGTTGCAATGACCAAGTTATCACATAGTTTCTCACACATATAACACTAGAAATAATAAACAACCAAAACAAATACCAACATCCATCCCATTAACTCAACCATACCTTCCAACCCCACCTAATATCCTTAGCGTAGTGGTAAATAATATGATCTTTTTGAGAAAAATTGTAATAATCCAACAAAAATCTCCCTTTGGGATTTGATTCAAATATCACTTACATACCACATGATGCTCCAAGAGGCTTTGCAAAATATTGATGTCACAAATTATATTATACTGAATGATATAACCACCTTGTTCAATTGTATGCAAGTGACAAAGTTGGGTATTGCATTCCCTCAACATGAATTACCCTTGCTTGAGATCCAAAATAAACATTAAGCCTTAATAATAATGTTGGTCATCAATAAAATTGGAGTTAGGCATACCCTCATAAACAATGAATTAGGTCTTAATGTTTATACCATTGATCTTTTAGATAAAATTGGTGTGGATAAAAATCTTATATAACCTAATGACCTTTCTATTCATGTCTTTGCCAATGTTAGTAAGCAACCATTGAGGATGACCACACTACCCATCAAGGTAGGGCCCATGGATTTTCCTACCCTTTTCCTATCATGTCAGGACCTCTTTCATATAATCTTCTCCTAGATAGGCTATGGATTCACACCACGAAGGGAGTCTTGTCTACTCTTCATTGTGAGCTGAAGCATGAATATAATAACAAGATATATATAGTTAAAGTAGATAAAAAAAGTTATAATGCACACATCGAAGCCAAACACAACACTTCCAAATCTATTAATACTTTGATACCAACTTCAAAGGTAGAGCCTATGCATATTGAAGATAATCATGATTGTATAACAAAACTCTTAGATCATTATTGGGGTTCATTAGATTTTACACCCTCCTTACAAAATCTCACAATCTTCTCCCAAGGAGTCGTGTTTTCTTTGCTCAATCTTGTTCTAATTCAATCACCCTTCGTTGTTAGTTACCCATCTTCTATTGTTGTATGCTACTCTTTTTGGTCAAGGGAGTTATTTTATTGTAGGATAGGAGGATGATCATAAGACCACATTAATTTCTTTTAAGCCAAGCCTACTTTTCAAGTTAATTGTATGTCTCCTAATAAAACTAGAGGGAATCAAAATCCTTAGCTTCTTGTATCACCATAGAGTCATAGAAAACCTACTCTACCACACACTGTAGGTCATGGATACTATCTTTAGAGTAGCGTCTCCTCTACACAAATAGTTGTTACAAGAATCACTATGGATCACCATGAACAACATAGTCTCTATTGAAGATATAGGCTTCAATCCTCTCAAATAGATCTCTGGTATTTTATTTAAGCCTCCTCCAAGAAAGCACCTTCCTTGCCAAATTTTGGGCCTCAAGGCACCTACATATGTTCATTTCTCCAAAAGAGCTAGTGCTTGCCCAACATTGCTTCTTTGACCTACAATAATGATTGTTATGATGGTGTTGATGAGGCCAAGGTTCATACAAGGGATGTGATGTCATTAACTCACTATAATAAACTAAACTAAATAAACTATTACAATAATTACCTCAACAAATAGTATAGGAAACAAAACCAAAACTACTCTAACCAACATGTAGATGCACATATTTATTATTATTGTTTTCAGTCATAGACCTACATTAAGATTGAAGCTAATAGCATGATATTTCCTGCTGACAGTCCCAACATACAAACTCCATACTTACTAATCTTGAAATATAATTGGGTATATTCGATGATTCTAATGCACTCTATAGCCTACAAATCTAAATCCACTATGTAGTCAAGATACACCACATATTACTCCTACGGGTTTCTATCCCTAAGAAAATAGGTTCACCATTGAACATGGTTTTGTCTCTAGTGCATCTACTTGTTGTAGCAATACCATTTACACTAAAATTAGGGGTAAATGTTTTATTGATTAACCAAAAAAATTCTCTCTTCTACCTTGTTTGTTATTTTATAATCCCACATTTTTCAATCATTGACAATCAATCCTCAATTAGTGGTAATTTCAATCAGTTAAACTCATTAATTAGTGGTGGTTCCAATAGTTGACTAACCACACATCCACCTTTATTCTAATTCTAATAACTAAATTAATATATATAGGGTTGATGCCACACACATGACCCCTTATTCTAATATGCAACTATCTTACTAAAAGACCTAGTTTTTGTTTAATTGGAGGATAAAAAGACATAATTGCTTCATAACTAAAGGCTCTCTTCCACTCGATTTCAAACATAAAGATTACTAAATAAACACTTAGCCCTAGATCTTATTATCGATAGAGCACTTACACATTGATGTGGGGTAAAAGGGTGGTGACTCAATTTGCAAGGTCACTTCAAAAGAGTCGATAAACCTAAAGACAAGATGGAAGTATAAACAAAAAAAATTGTCTAAGCACATCATACATTCCTAATTTGCCTAATTGACATCATTTTCTTCATTATCTCTTAATTCCTCATTTTTAATTAAATAATTTCCAATTATTTGATGAAATTAATTATTTTCCTCTCTTAATTGAATAATTGTTTTTATTTGATTAATTCATCATTTTTCATCATTTTCCCTCTTTCCACATTATTAAATAATTTCCCAACTATTCGATTAAATTTTATTTTTCTTCAATCCAACCTAATTATATAATTTTTAATTATTTAATTAAAATCCTAACTTCCTCTCATCCTCACAATTAAAAAAATTTCTTAATTCTTTAATTCACTAATTTTCCTCCAACTTGCACAAAGAAAATTCCTTCTAAAATTAGAATATTCCCTTTTCCAAAATATCTAAATGGCATATTCCCTCCAAATGGAATATTCCATAATTTAATTCAAATTTCAAATATCTTCACTTCAAAATATCTAAAACTAATTTCCATGAATTAAGGGGATATTTTGAGTTAACTGAAGATCTCATTAATTCTCCACCCTTTATCTCTTGATCTATTCTCCACCGTTGATCTTCATCCTTAATCTTGACCTTTGATCAGACATCTTGAAAATCTATTAAATAAGTCATTTCTTCATAAAAATCATTCACAATCTTCACGAGCTTGAGAATTCATCATTATTGAGAAATTTGAGTATCAATTGTGGGTCACATTCATTATCAAAGCTTTTGTAACATGGTTTATGCATAATTTGAGTAATCCACATAATAAATTGTCATAATTTTGTAATTGGATTGTAAGGTTTGCATGTTTCTTTGGTTTGATTGTATTTGAAGTGGTTTTCATAGCTTTTAGCTTGAATTTTTGAAGTATTGGTATTCTTATTTCATTGAGTATAGGTGTAATTGATCTTTTTTTCTTGAGTTTTTAGTGTTTATGTAGTCATAATTTCTTTGATTGTGATTTTTAACCATGTTACCCATTATTCCCCTATGACATGAAGAGATTAAGGATCTAGAGCTATAGGCCTAGAGTGAGGGTAATGCTAGACTTGGTTGCTTCATAGGATTTTGAACATGTAACAAGTTACCTACCAAATACCTAATAAGTTGGTGCTTATAGCTTGTTTTTAGATTATGCTAGTACATGTATTTGTAACTAGCTTTATATTTTTATAAGTGTGGATGTTGTTATTTAGCAACATAATTAATGGTTTCTAACCTCAAATTTTCAAGACTATTGTAGGTTTTGACAAGTAATTAGTTTCTTGTTAGTCTCTCAACTTCTTGGTGCAAGTCTATAAGGTATCTTGTTCAATATAATATGATACAATTTATCAATCATTAATATTATGATAATGGAAATTTAAAAACATACAAGATATCTAGACTTGAATTCAAAAATAAATTATATTAGTTTAAAGTCCACCCCAAACATTGAAAAATTATACTACTCAAAAGAATAAGCCCATGTTTTACAATGCACCAAAAAAATTGTCAACATTTTCACTCATGGAGACTTGTATTTCATGAAAGTATAAAATATTTGCAGCTAAATATTCCTTGACTATAAAATATTAGGGTGGACAGGTTTATGTCAAATCTAGCTCACATATTTGAGAGTTTTTATAATAAAAAAATTTGAATTGTTAGTAAAGATGTCTCAATCTTGCATCTTAATCTTGAAGAACAAAAAATGTATTTTCAAGGCTTTTGAAGTCAATTTTGGCCTTGAAAGAATATTAAAACAAGTTTTAATTAAGTGGGTTATGGCAACAAGGAACTCTTCAAGATTTATAATTTAAAAGGTGTTGGAACTATAAAAATCTGATGATTTTTACATACCTTTTATCCCCCTAAGTCTCCATGTGAGGTCTACCTTAGGCACATTTTCTTCATTTCATGATATGTTTACTCATTTTTTGGCTGTGTGACCCCATTGAATCTATGGTGTCATGCATTTCCCACATTGTTGTCCATATCGGCATAGGTCTACCAGGGTCTCCCTGACCCATGTTGCTTGTGTGTTAACATATGATTGTTGCAGATGTATCGACAGGACCTTTTCATTGTTACAGCGACCGACATTTACCTGTGGGTGACTATCAGCAAGAGTTTTTGGTCATCGGGGTAGTGTCTTATCGCATTTGAAATGTCTCCTTGACTAATGCATGTGGTGGTTCATCGGCAAAGGCTAAGAGTTATCGACAAGAGGTCTTGGCGAATATCTTTTGTCTTACTGACTGGTGGTGGGAGGATACATATCAGTGAGAGTTGGAGCTATTGGGATGAGGTCTTGGCGAGTGACCTTCAGTCTCGCCGACGTTACACATGGAACTTCTTTCAAATGGACATCTCGGTGAGACTAATGTGATTTCAGAGTATGTCTTAGTGAATGCTGGAGGGTCTCACCGATGAGACATATATGGACCCTATCAGCATAAGAGTTGTGGTGTCTCGCCAAATGACATATAGGGTTTCATTTCAGCCAAACATGGGGAGCTTCGGTGAAAGGTCATAGCAAAGTGAAGAGTGTCTCAACGACGGAGCACAAAATTTTTCTTTCAAAAAACTTTCGGTGAGAGTTAATGACATTCGGAGGGAGGTCTTAGTGAACTCAAAGGTGTCTCACTAACCGGCAACTAAAAGATACAATTCGATGTGAGCTCAAAGTGTTTTGGTATGACATAAAACAATCTACAAGATGTCTCCCTGATAGTTTGAAGTTACAATGACATATATGGGATAGATGGTGCATCAATGAGAAAAACCTAATGTCACGGTGACCAAAATGTATGATGAAGATTTTCGGAAAGACATAGTGTGCTCTACAAGAGGTCTCCCTAATATTATAATGTTATAGCGAAGCACATAAGATAAAGGGTTTATGTTGGTGTGAGAACATTAATGTTTTGGCGATCTATCGTGAGCTCAGGGCTTTCGACAAAACAAAGTAAATTCTCTATAAGGTCTGCCTGATAACGTAGGGTCGTAGAGATACAAGAGATAAAAGGGTTTTCGGTGAAACACAATGTGGTTTGTATGATGTATCTCTTATGTCAAAAGGTTATAGCGACTGTGAACAAAACAAAAAGAATGCATTAGTGGGAGATATCCTTGTGTCTTAGCAAATGGAATGCACATATCGATATAACATTTTCTAGTCTGTGAGATGTCTCACCGACATCATAGAGTCAGGCCGATATACAAAGAGCGTGGACTGGCAGTGATTGAATTGCCTTTGGCATAGCTAACGATATGTCTCAACGAATGTTTACTGATGAATAACAGAAATTCAAACACTATGGCCGACATGTATATGTTTGAAGACCGTTGCAGGCCGACATGAGTTGAGCCCAAATTCGATGGTTGGCCGACATGATATCTCAATTTGATATATCTTTTTGATGCTAGTGTATAAATAGGCATCTTGTGATTGTAATTAAAGCACCAATTATTAGATATTCGATACACTACAAGTAGATATAGTAGAATAAAATTATTAGATCAGAGACTATTGTTGCATGATTTCAGAATGGAGGTATTTATGAAAATCAGTTGATGTTGTTGCATTTCTCTGGTGCCAATTATTTGTTGAATCTAATGAAAGTATTGCTAAGTTGTCTCAAAGATGGATTCTTTTTGATTGTTTAAATTGATATAACAAATTTGTATTCAATTTATCAGTGCACATTTGTTGTACTTGTGTGGTTGATTGATTGGTTCTTTCAAGTAAAGACTAAATCCTTTTATTTAATCACAGTAATCAGCGAGATTCATTTGGATTGTTCAAGTAGAGCTTAGTAATCACATTCTTGCATGTTTATACAAGTTGTAAACATAATATATGCCAGATAATTTGAGTTTTCTTAGAGAAGTGTTGCTCATCCTGATCTCATTTGACTCTGCATACCCAACAAGGCACTAGTCTCTACACTTCATCATTTGGATTCATTCAGTTTCTTTACATCTATTAGTTAAGCATTCATTTTAGGATTTAGATCAGAATATTGTTACTGCTTTCAAGTTTGATTTCATTTGTTCACCTCCAATTGCCATTGTGAACAAATTGTTGTAAGAGGTTAATCACAAGTTAAGCCTGCATCATTCAAAGAGGTACACCCGCCCAGGTTTAGCAGCACCTAAAGAGTAGAAGGTTGAATTCTTTTGACCTTGTCTATTACCCTAAAGCATATCAAGAGATTGGTAGCCTCTTGAGGCATCTTGCCTACATTTTTGAGAGCTAACAAAAGGAAGGGGTCTCAATCGAGTTCCCAAATCAAAATTTAATAAAAAATTTAAGAGCACCTATGACACATAAGAGACTGTAAGAGAGAGTTATACTTGCTAACTAATTTATGATGCATGTTATGACATGTCATAAGACATTTTTGAATGGAGATAATAGAGAAAAAATGTTAGATGGATTATGACAATTTTATGGTAGATGGAAGAAATATGCTATTTTTAGTCTATCGACTTGTCTTGGGATTTGGGTACCACATTTTGGGTGCTTTTAACTCATGGATTTTTAATTACCATTTGATTATTTCATGTATTTCTTCTATTGATTGGGTTCTTGAGATGGAGTATTTTTAGTGACATTTTGTAGATACTATTATGCTACTAGAATTGCTTGAGATCTCTTATAGATAATACTCTTCTAAAGGTTTAGATTTTCAAGTGTTTGTAACCATTGATTATTGAATAATATATTAAGTTTCTTTTGATTGTATGGTTTTCCTCATGTAAATAACTATGTTATGGAATATTATTATCATGTTTATTTTCTTGTATTTGTATGATCAATTTGTGTTTTACATGTACCTCCTTTCATTGATTTGTGTAGGAAGCATATTTTGTACCTTTTTTCCTTTTATTTGGTATCAAATCTTGATCACCTTGAGTTTTAGGTGTTATGGAAAAAAAATTGTATTAATTTTATATTGAGTGGGAGCTAGTGTAAAAGATCTAGTTGCAAGAAAATGGCAAGCACATTGAGAATAGATATATCAGTTTACAAGAACTATCCTTGAGTTGTGGAAGCTCAAAATTAAGGATATGTTCATAGAGAGAGATTTATGAGTAGTTTATCAATCAAAACCCACTTCAATGGTACAAGCTTATTGAGATCTATTTGAAAAAGAAGGAAAAAAAACTCATTAAGATATGCTTGATAGATTTTGTTCTATTGAATATACATGAAGAAGTCATTACACAAGCCCCTTACAAGAAGTTGGGATACTACTAGGCTAAATCCTTGGTTAACAAATTTTTCTTGAGAAAGACCTTATACACCTTGAGAATGGATGATGGTGGTTCTATGACCAAGAATTTGAATGCAATGAATATGATTATGGCCTAGTTGCACTCTATTGGAGTGAAAATGGAGAAGAAAGATTATTGTATGACACTTATGTGTTCTTTTCTAGACACATGGGACCACTTAGTAATGGTAATTGGAATAACTATCTCAAAAATTTAAATGGATGAGATAGTGGCTATGTGTCTCTTAGAAGAGGTGTAGTGGAAAGCTTTTAAATGCATTGAATATGCCCTAGTTATTCATGAAAGTTCAAAGGAGAAAGGTAAGAACATGGACAAGAAGAAATAAAATTCTAAATTCAAATCTTGTGGGAGATTCAAATCTATTGGAAATTCCAAGTCCAAGTGTCAAAATTGTATCAAGATTAAGAACTATCATAGAGACTATAAAGAGGAGAAGAAAGAGAAAAAAAAAAATTTAATAAGTATGAAAGATCTTCTCAAGATAATGTCAATAATTTTATCATGGCCTTTACAACTCATGCTTAAAAAAGTGTGTAGTTGCTAGACTCATGAGCTTCCTTCCATATGACCTCCCATCAAGGGTGGTTTTTGAAATATGAAGAATATGATGGTCGAAAGGTGCAACTTAGTGATGAATTTTACTTGAACATAGTCAACCATGATATGGACTTTATTTTTTATTCCCAAATAGATAAGTGAAGGGGATAAACAGTTTCCTACATGTTCCTAGTTTGACATAGAACCTATTATCAATTAACAAACTCAATAATACATGTGTGTAGGTTTTTTTCTCTAGTAGAGGTTGTAAGATGGTGTGGGGATCTATATCGCTTGTACTATAGGCTTTGTATGGGAATTTTGTTTCAACTAGATTTATACATTGTCTATTATAATAATTCTTTTCTTTTATACTAAAGAAACATGTAGAATATTGTTATATAAGAGGGATTCACTACACACAGGTCTCTTTATTGTCAAGAGATCACTCAGGAACGAACTACCACTATACACCTCAACATAAGCAAGTCAATGAAAATGTAGAGAAGGATACTCAAGTTATGTTTCAGAGAAATTTCATTTAGATCCCGAGAAAGTGAAACCCCAAGTTTCCTATCCCAGATGAGTGAGCTCTCGGCCAAAAGACAAAAACATGGTTTTAGGACGCCATCATGGCTCGCTGTCATCTAAAAGATGTGTTGGCATCCCAAGAAATAGAGGTCTTGGGAACTCAAGCTTACATAACTAGGTCTTACTTCTAAGCTCAGGTCTGAGACGTACTGAGTGAAATAAATAGATAGGAAACTAGAAACTATAACAAGCACAAGGGGACTCAGAGAGAGCTTACCTTTCACTGAACATTCAACTCTTCACTCCAAGCTCCACTTTGCACCTACACACAAAAGAACAAGGGGAAAAGGTTGGGGCTATATAGGGGCCTGCCTCAGTCAGACTACCTTTTTGGTGTTCCCACCTCCACAGCTAGCCAAGTTGGAAAGGAGTAGAAATGAAGTAGACAAAGCATGTCGTGAAAGGAAAACTCGCTCAGGAGTAGAACCTGCACCACGAGATGGTAAATAAACAAGTAGGGAAGGATAGTAAGAGAGAGAGAGTGTGTTACCCGTGGGCCTAGGCCCTCTCCAGAGCACACAGACGCACCATTGAGTGCTTGCTTGAGAGATTTTGCTGCTAGAAGGACCTCAATCTAGCATGGCTTCGCTTGTGAGAGTGCTACTACAAATATGAAAAGAACTCTAAACTGGAATAAGTGGTAAGAGAGCTTTAATGAATAACTTCCAACCCCAAATGAGAGCAAGAAAAGGGGTTTTTAATGCTTGCAAGGGTAGCAAAGAGTTGTTACGTCTGAAACCTAACCATTTGGATACATGTCGAAAGAGTCAAGATTCCAAATTCCCCATTTCAAACTCAGAAAATCACCTGGATGCTAGTGGGCCTTACAGATGTTCATGTGTCGTGCAAGCGTCCAAAGCCTAGATCTTCAGGAAACATGTCATCAGGCTTTTGTTTCTCTGCCACAAGTCTACATGGAGTCAAAATCATGGAATTTTGACTCATGGTATTTTTATCATTAATGTTCTAAGGTGTCATAAATGCTAGGAAAAAATGCAAAATGTGGAACTACCCCTAGCTACAATTTAGTGACATTACATTTTTCCCCCACTTTAGTAGGCTTGATTTTGGAAAAAATACCCTCACTAAAGTAGAGAAGAAAAATTTCATCAAAATTTTGAATTTTACAGATTTGTGTGCCAAAAGGCCTCAAAGGCCATCAAAGTCGAGCTATCAAGTACCAAAGATTCCCCCAACAACCGAGCTCAACAAACAGTGACAAAATGGTCATGAAAGATCATTTAAGACCTTAACCTGCAAAACTCAAATTTTGGGCCAGCCTTGAAAAATCGAAAGAAGCTACAATGAAGCGAGGAATGATCAAGAAAAATTCATTGATTTGAAAGAAAAATATATCAAGAAGTGACCTTATGTGCCCTCTTGACTTTCCCCCAGCTTGGTGGGGCAAATATAGGAGAAACCAGGGAGCCACAAGCTCTAGGAAAAAAGGTCCTCGAGGGGCCTATATATTCCTAGGTGGCCCCCCAGAAGGGTCATTTTCACTATTCACTAAGGTTGGAGTAGCTATGTGACAACATCATCGAGGGTCACGAGGTGGACTAGGTAGGCCTCTAAGCCTTTTTTTTTAGGAATTTTAGCTTATTTTTTGCAATTTTCAAGGCGGTGAGGTGTGCAAACATCCCATCCATAGATGATAATCCATAAGGTTGCAAACCATACATGAAGATCACAATGTAAGGTCCTAACTAGTTAGGGCTGAATTTCCCTCTTTGATTAGGTAGCATGCTTACATTTCTTTGGTTTTCACAGAGAACCAAGTCTCCCAGTTTAAAGTTCTTAGGAAGCACACTCTGATTATATCGCCTCGATAACAATCATTGATAAGCTTTAAGATGATCGAGAGCTTGTAACAAGCATTCATCGAGCATCTCTAACTGATGCAAATGGTTAACTCGATAGGTTTCGTCATCAATTAACCCTTTAAGGGAAACCTGTAAGGATGAAATTTCTAACTCTAAGGGAATGATAGCTTTGGCACCATACACAAGGTTGTAAGGTGTTGTTCCTGTCTCCGTACGAACACTCGTACGATAGGCCCACAAAGCATACGTTAATTGAATATGCAAATCCTTACCATTCTTATTAACTGTTTTATGAAGAATGAGTTCAAGAGTTTTGTTGGACACTTCTGCTTGACCATTGGATTGTGGATAGGATGGCATAGAAAACCTATGTTGAATATGAAATTTATCTAGGAACTGATTTACTTCCTTTTTCTTGAATGGTGTAGCATTTTCAAAAAAAAGTGTAGCAAGTAATCTGAAATGAGAAATAATGTTGTTCATGAGAAAGCTACAGATAGCTTTAGTGTTCATGGATCAGAGTGGAATAGATTTGACCCATTTCGTAAAGTAATTTGTAGTGGGAATAATAAAGGTATGTCCCTTGGAAGAAGGAGGTGATATCTTTCAAATAATATCCAACCCCATTTTGTGAATGGCCAAGGAGAAGTTTGATTTTGTAATTCTTGGGTAGGTGCATGAATAAGATGGCTATGTTGTTGACATTGACGGCACTTTTTAACAAAATCAAAGGAATCTTGTTCCATAATTTGCTAATAGTACCCCATGTGTATCAAGCTTCTTTCTAGGGATCTACCACCAAAATTTCCACCCCCAGAGCTTGAATGGGCTTCCTTAAGGGCAAGGGGTATTTCCACTTTAGTGACACACCTGAGAAACAAGTCATTATAGAATTTTTGATAAAGAACATCAGATAAAATGACATAATGTGATGAAATATTTTGTATATGAGTGTGATCATTTTTCATTGCATCATTGGGAAAGTTTCAAGTCTTTAAGTAATTGTAGATACTAGAAAACCATTCCCCCAAGTCTACATAAGAACACACAAGAGACTCAGATTCAGGTTGATCGAAAACCACAGGGGTTAACAGGACCTAAACTACAAAATGGTATTATTTTATATCCTCTTCTAAAGGCATCTAGGAAGCAGCGCTTGCCATGGTATTAACATGTCTATTTTCTCTCCTAGGGACACTATCTATTGTGAAAGAGGAGAACTAATTAAGCAGGGACAAAGCAAGGTCTTGATATCAAGATAGCTTTCTTTGTTTAGCTTGGTAGGTTCCCGTAACCTGGTTCAAAATGAGTTCAAAATTTCCTAAGATACAAAGATGTTTGATTCTTAGCACAATCGTAGCACACAAGCTAGCAACAAGAGCTTCATACTAAGTTATCTGTTATTGGTGCAAGAAAAATATAATCAAAAGGATAGACCGATTGGTTTACCATTGGGGGATATCAATATACCACACTGGCTCTAGAACCAATCTGACACCTTGATCCGTTGAAATACATTTTCCATTCAAGGTTGTAATTGATTGTGAGGATATTCTCATCAAGAAACAAATCCAACCCTAGGAAGGAATGGGACAAAGGAGCATCTACCAATTGATTGACAACCGCTTGACCCTTTATTGACTTCTGAGTAACGAAATTTATATCAAACTCAGAAAGCAACATAACCCATATTGGTAATCTCCCAGCAAGGTCAACACTAGAGAATAGATGCTTTAAGAGATATGTTTTTACTATGACATATGTTTTGACATGGAGAAGGTAGTGTCTCAATTTTTGTGTAGCAAAGACAAGAGCAAGGCATTGCTTCTCCATGGAGGAGTAACAAGTTTTGTAATCAACTAGAACACGATTGATGTAGTAGACTGCTCTTTCTTTCCCCACGTCATCATACTGAGCCAGCAGGGCTACCAAGGCATATGGTGACGCAACAAGGTAAAGCAAAAAGGGTCTATCTTGCATAATTGGCATCAATACATGAGGATTGGCCAAATAAGCTTTGATTGACTTAAAAGCTTTCTGGCACTCCTCGTCCCATATGAAGCGAACATCCTTTTTCAATAAACAAGTGAAAGGAAGGGTACAATCAGCCAAATGAGATATGAATCTATGAATCGCCTGAATCTTCCCTTGTAAACTTTGTAACATAGTGATATTCCTCGGTGGAGGCATGTTAATAATAGTGTTAATTTTATTTGTGTCAACCTCGATTCCACGGTGAGAAACTATAAACCCCAAAAGCTTGTTGGCGTCCACGCCGAAGACACACTTATGGGGATTGAGTCTCATCTTTTAGATTCAAATCCTTTCAAAGATAAAACAAAGGTTCTTCACATGATCCTAATGGGTTATCAATTTCACCAATATATCAACATAATCTTCTAAGATCTTATGAATAAAATTGTGAAATATCAGGGTCAACTATTTTAGGGTTTTTGACTCAAATCATTTAGATTATTATTCTAGAAAGAGATGAGAAAATTCAAATTCTTTAGTTCGTTTAAAGGGATTAAAGCTTTATTGAAAAATCAAAGTAGTAAGAAGATTAAGGTTTTGAGGATTGACAATATTGGTGAACTTTGTTTAGTGATTTTTAAAAAAAGTCTCTAAAGATCATGAGATTGAGGAACATAAGACAACTCCATATACCCTCAATAGAATGGAGTTAAAGAGATAATAAACATGATGTTGATGGAGAGGGATAGGAGTATGCTTAGTGGAACCATCTTGGAAAAAAGTCATAAGAACAAGTATTTGGTATGGATTGTTACCTAATTAACATATCCCCTAAATCAATGATTCTTGATAAGACTCTTATGGAGACATGAATGAGAAAAAGGCCCTCATTACATCTTATACTTCTTGGTTGAGGCATATGCACATGCTAAGGAAAAGTAGTCAAAATTGGAGAGCAGGGTAGTGAAATATATTTTTATCAACTATGGTGTTAGTGTGAAAGGGTATAAGTTGTGGGACCTTGTGGCTAAGAAAGTTCTATCTAGTAAGAGTGTTATTTTAAGAGAGATTAAGATTTCTTCCATAGCATTGTAGCCAAAAGAGGATGAGAAGATAGATGTGGTTCAATTAACCCCCAAAATTGAGAACATTTAATTGAAAGCTTGGGAAGGATTTAAAGTAGAGGAGAGCTCAAGTAGTTTTGATTCTACCCCAACTCTTGAGGAGGTCCACTCAATAGAGACAATAACCACATACATATAATTCTCCTTAATTGAGATTAATTTTTATTTTGATTATTAATATTGATGAGCCTATAATTGTGAAGGTGGCGATGGATATTAGCTATTTTGAGTCTTAGAGAGTGGCTATAGATTGGGAGATGGTATTTGAAAAGTATGAGGAAAGATTGGTTGCAAAATGATATTCTCAAGTTAAGGGGATGAGATTTGGCGAGGTTTTTTCCTAGTTCCTAAGATGACATATATTAGGTTCTTATTTTTGATAATGTAAGCAGCATTTATAGGGTGTTGTACCCTACACAGATAGCCCCAAGGGCCAAGAAATCCAACTCAAAAAAATATTATCGAAAACACCAAACCAAAAAAACACCTAGAAAAACACAGATCGAGATTGACAACACACATGGACCTACAACAAACCAGCAACAAACTAGCTGGCCTTCTCCCAATTCTTAGACAGCAGCTGAACCAGAACATTAGGTTCTTTTTATTTGTAATGATAAATTTTGATTTAGAAATAGAATAAAATGGATGTAAAGATATAATTTTTGCATGGTGAATTGGGGCAAGAGATCTATATGACACAACCATAACATTATGTTGTGAAAGGAAAAGGATTATGTGGTATATAAATTGAAAAAATATTTGTATGGTCTCAAACAATCTCCTAAAGTGTGATACCAAAAATTTTATTCACTTGTGTTGGCTTGGGTAGATATATTAGAAGAGTTAGAGCAAACAAAAATATTTGTTTGGGCTAAAGTATGAGAACTCTATACTACATTGTTTTAACATAGAAAGAAACAAACCATTCAGTGTTCCTATTTTCATGGGCATTGAGCTTTTAGTTGGGGAATGTTCTATGACACAAAAAAGATGAAGGCTATTTCTCATGTTCTATATGCCATTGTAGTTGGGAATTTGATGTATGCTATGGTCTATACTAGACTAGACATCACCTAATAAATGGGATTCTTGATCCATTTTATACCTAATCCTAGATAACATCATTAGCATGTACTTAAAATATCTTCAAATATTTTCAATGTACCTTTGAGTACTTTATTTGGTATAATGTTGATTCCATAAGGGACTGACACTTAGTGGATATTCATGGATTTAGATTGGATAAGAGATGTTGATTGAAAAAGATCCACCAATGGATGTTTTTAATTTATTTGGTCGTGTTATTAGCTAGATGAGTAAGCAATAGGTTGTAGTTACTTTTTCCACTATGAAGGTTGAGTATACTACTATTGCATGTATGAAGGTCATTTGTCTTAAGATATTGTGTTTAAATGTTGGGTTAAGTTAGGGAGCTATCAAAGTTCTTTATGACTATTAGATTTTGTCGATGACATGGTAGAGGATGACAAGATGATGCTAAAGAAAGTTAACACTTTGTAGTTCATGTCACAAATGTATTAACAAGACAATTCAACATAGAGAGTTTACACTTTGTAGAATGTCACAGATGTATTAACAAGACAATTCAACATAGAGAATTTAAGTGGTGCAATAAGTCTATGAGCCTCTCAATCCCTAGCAAATAATTTATAGTGTTGGTATTCTCTTTGCTCTTGCAAGGTGTTTGACAAGTGAGAGAATACGAGGAAAGGTGTTGCAATATTAATCCCAATGTTAAGAATAAAATAGTAATTTTTTTCTATAAAATAAAAATTCAAATTTTAGGGCTCTAAAGGTCAATTTTGGTCCCAAAAAATATTGAAATGTGTTTTAACTAGGGCAAGCATATTGTGATGACATTGATTTCTTCTAGGTATACAATTTATCAAAGGGGGCTTAATCAGCTTCCCAAATCAAAAGTTATGACCTTTAGAAGTTGGGCCTCCCACATACAAAAATGTAAGACCATCTATAACACATAAGAATGTTATAAGGGGGAGTTACACTTGTTGACCAACTTATGACATATGTTATGAAACATCGTAAATTATCTTTGAATGGAGATAATGAAGCCAAAATAGATCAACCAAGTTGTGGAGTGGATTATGATAAATTTATGATGGACAGAAGAAATGTGTTATTAACTTATGTACTCATCTTGGGATTTGGGCATTGAAATTTTTATTAGGGATTTAGGCACCATATTTTGGGTGGTTTTGGGTCATGATTTTTAAAATACAAATTACGTATTGTTTTTAGTATCACTTCTATTTATTGGTGCTTTAGATGGAGGCTTCATAGAGAGTTTATATGTATTGTTAATTTGTAAAAATTACTTTAAATCTCTTGTTGGTGATACTTCTATAAATTTATAGTCTCTACAAGTGGATTGTAATCATTGACTCATGAATAATAAATGAAGTTTTCAAATGTTTTTTTCTCCCAAAAAGATTTTTCCCATGTAAATTACCATATTATAATGTATAACTTCTGTGTTTATTTTCTTTTAACTGAATAATCAATTTAATTTTTGTACATACCTTAGATTGTACATTTATACTTTGCTATTAAGTCCCCAAACTAGACCATAAACTATTTTTGACATTATGAAAGGCTTCATACCAATTTAGAAATCCCTCTTATTATGAGATTAAATATTCGTTAAACCCAAGACTTCATAGAATCCCAGTTGACCTTTTTATGTAAAAATTGGCATCATGTAGAACACTGCTATATATATCCACCTTGTACATCACTCTGAAATGCTACTCATAGTTATCCCATTTTGTAAGCTTTGAAATGCAATATCTCATTTTTCTTGTCATTGCTTTCACTTTTACTTTAACCTCTAATGAATTAGATGTATTTTGAATGAAACAGGTTGCTGAATTTTTTGTAGATGAATACTTCATGGATGAGTGTCACATGCACTACTTAGGACTTAAATTACTTACTATAACTAAGCTGTGTATCCACTACATGCTTAAATTACTTCAAAGGTATAATTATTTGACTGTCATGTGCACTACTTAGGACTTAAATTGTTCTTCTTGTGCTTCATGATTTGTCTTTCACAATCGCCAAGAGATATATTTTGTATAAAATAATATGTTCTAAGTTTTGATCTTTTGGCTAACGGGTGGATACTCTCGTTGATCCAATTGTTTCAACAAAATCTTGTTTCTGTATGCCATTTTGTAGTGTGTGGTTGCAAGTGCATATGATATAATGGGAAGTGGTTTAAATCTGTTTTCCCAAGATATTTTCTAATTGCTTCTTCATTATGAATAGCTGGGAGACTTGCTTGTCAGCTAAGCTCTGAGGTTTGTTGTTTGTCTCAATTGTTCTACTAAATCTACATCCTTCTTATTCTTTTTATCAAATAGCTAGTTTGTCACTCTAATGACTATGGGGCATTGAGGTTTGAAGGATAACTCCTTTGAGAAGCTTCAATTGTTTCTTTGATCAAATGCACGCATATACTTGGGAACTAAATGATTATATAGATACTATGCTTTGAATATAGAAACGCATGAAGTATTTCAATAAAGTCTCATTAATTTTCAAGATATTAAAGCTTCACCTACTTACTCTACTCCACAGACGTAGACACCAGTGGCATCAATCCTATTCTAAGGAAGTTGTAGATATGTTCATCTACCTCCAATGGGACCATCTATCTTCATGGTTGTTGCATTTATGGGACATAGTGAATTGGTTTGTAACATTTATTCTTGTAAACAATATTTGCTTGCATGAATTTAGTTGCTAGAAATGTTTTGTGTTAAAATAATTTATTACCTATCATCTGGAACTTAGTTTAGCCAACTCTTCAATGTGAGAATGTCTTATTTATTATAAAGGTCTATAAGTGATATTAATTCTTCTTTTTCTTCTTCTTCATTTGTTGTACTTACATGAATTTGTAGAGACAATATGAACCCTGAAGCAAAGATTATATTTCATGCATTACTAGACTCTTTCCCATTTTTGACTTTGTGAATAAAAACTTTCAACTTGCAATCAATATGTATTAATGTTTTTTTTTAATCAAAAATCACTAAGAAAACAATTTCAATAACATACCAGAAATCACCTACCTCAATAAATTTATACAGAGGGTATAATCAACTTAAAATCCTCACATAGCTGAGGGAAACAACTTAAATCAATAGATACAATGGCGGCAACAAACATATGCGCTTGAGAAAAAGCAAAACAATCTTCTTGCTTCTTGCTTCTGCTCATTATATGAGCAGGAATGTGCTCCTCATTTTATAAGTTGTTTCTAGAAAGGTTCATCAAACATCTTGGCATCCGCATCCTCATTTATATGCACACTCTGCTCGACTCCAAGTCACTTTTCCCTTCTTTGTAAGATTTCTACCCCAACCTTGTTTTACGTATATGGCATCTTCTTCCTCAGCTCACCAGAAAAATAACGAAGCCTTCTCTAGGCCATCTCCAAAATTATTTGATATCTTCATCAATTACAGATGCCCTGATGTCAGACATGAAGATCTGACTTCTAGGCTTTGTGATTCTCTTAAAGAGTTGGGAATACAGGTGTTTCTTGATTCGGAAGAGCTTGAAAAAGGAGATTCATTCGTATTTATCACTGAGACTGCTATCCGGCTTGCCAGAGTTCACATTGCTATCTTCTCCAAAGGATCTACATACTTCAATCTCAAACCATCAACAATATGTCGATGCTTCAACATGATCTCAGCAAATGAACAATGGATGTGCAACAAACCATTGCTCTAAAACAGTATAAATATATTTTATTACAAGTATTTCATAAGTATGTTTAAAAACTGTATAATTATCATTTAAATAATTATATCACTATTTAAATTGAAAAATAATTTACAACATTTACAAAAATATTAACTCTGATCATGTTAACATACAAATATCTATATATAACTATTTAAATTGAAAATAATTTACAGACATTTACAAATATGTTAACCCTAATCATGTTAACAAGTAAATATCTGTAAGTGACGAATTCCTGGATCTGTTCTATTATCTATCTCTGAAAAAATATTATGATGGAATATTTTTTCCTTTCTAGTTACCTTTACCTACTTGTGTTTTCTTTTACTTTTTCAAGGTAAAGATGAAATTTGCAAAGAGCTGTTGAGGAGAGCCCCAGGAGTCACTTGTTGTCATGGGAGAGCATGCTTATGATATTTTCTCTTGAATACAAACTTTAATACAGGTATTGATGAAGCGATTCGTTTCCTTTTCAGATTTACAATTGAGATATAAAGTTACGTTATTAGGCTTATTTTGTTCTCTTTGAACTCGTTCTTCAATTTATAACAAATGAACTAGCAACGTTTGTTAGTGGAAGTTTATAACTTTTTCTCCTTCTATACACTTTATTAGAGGCTAGTGGATCCCAACAAGATGTCCTCAATTTTCTTTTATAAACAATAATTATGTCTGCCTCTATGGAGGCTGAAGAAAGTTCACAGGTATAGTCAAGTCTGGCTCTCATTTAATATATAATTCCCTTATGATTTAGTATTTAATATATACTGAGCATTGTGTTGGTGGCCACAAGCTGCATGTAATAGTTGTTTTTCCTGTACAGGATAGAAACCGCATCAAGTTTGGCAACTACTCTACTTGTTCCATTGCCTACTCCAGAACTGGCTGTGCAGTCATCAGCAGTTAAAATAGATATGCCTTCACAGTTGGACTCTATCATGTCCACCTCCCATATGGTAAAATCTGATGACGGTCTGAAGAATGTAGAAGATGATGATTGGGACAACTTTCAGCATTTTCCAGTCTCCACCACAGTAATTTTTGAAAACACTTATTGGCATGGATCAAGTGCTGCAGCTGTGACAGGTTGAAAATGGAATCAGGGAGGTTATATAAACCTCTACAATTTTCTATTTTCAAGTGTTGCAGTTGTGACAGGTTGCAATGGAATCATGGAGGTTATTTAACCTTCACACCATCTTATGTTCAAGTGCTGCAGCTGTGACAGGTTCCCAAAGGAATCAAGGAGTTATTTAAATGTCCACACCCTTCTATGTTCAAGTACTGCAGCTGTAATAGGTTACCAATGGAATCGGGGAGGTTATTTAAATCTATACATCCTACCATGTTCAAGTGCTGCAGCTGACGGGTTGCCAATGGAATCAGGGAGGTTATTTAAACATCCACACCCTTCTATGTTCAAGTGTTGCAGCTGTGGCAGGTTGCCAATGGAATCAAGGAGGTTATTTAAACCATGACAATATTTTATTTTCAAGTGCTGCAGCTGTGATAGATTGTCAATAGAATCAAGGAGGTTATTTAAACCTTTAAAACTTCCTATTATGTTCAACTTCTGCAGCTTTGACAGGTTTCCAATGGCATCAGGGAGGTTATTTAAATGTCCACACCTTTATATATTCAAGTGTTCCAGCTGTGACAGGTTGCCAATGGAATCAAGAAGGTTATTTAAACCATGACAATATTTTATATTCAAGTGCTGCAACTGCGATAGATTGTTAGTAGAATCAAGGAGGTTATTTAAACCTTTAAAATTTCCTATTATGTTCAAGTGCTGCAGCTGTGACAGGTTGACAATGGAAACGGAGAGATTACTTAAACCTCTACAACTTTCTATTTTCAAGTACTACAGATGTGATAGGTTGCCAATGGAATAGAAAGGCTATTTAAACCTCTGCAGTCTTCTAGTCTTCTATGTTCAAGTGTTGTAGTTGTGATGGGTTGCCAGTATAATCAGGGAGGTTATTTAAACTTTTACACCCTTCTATGTTCAAGTGCTTCAACTGTGACAGGTTGCCAATGGAATCAGTGAGGTTATTTAAATATATGCATCGTACCATGTTCAGGTGATGCATCCGTGACAGGTTGCCAATAGAATCAGGGAGGTTATTTAAACGTCCACACCCTTCTATGTTCAAGTGTTGCAGCTGTGGCAGGTTGCCAATGGAATCAAGGAGGTTATTTAAACCATGACAATATTTTATTTTCAAGTGCTGCAGCTGTGATAGATTGTCAATAGAATCAAGGAGGTTATTTAAACCTTTAAAACTTCCTATTATGTTCAACTTCTGCAGCTTTGACAGGTTTCCAATGGCATCAGGGAGGTTATTTAAATGTCCACACCTTTATATATTCAAGTGTTCCAACTGTGACAGGTTGCCAATGGAATCAAGAAGGTTATTTAAACCATGACAATATTTTATTTTCAAGTGCTGCAACTGCGATAGATTGTTAGTAGAATCAAGGAGGTTATTTAAACCTTTAAAATTTCCTATTATGTTCAAGTGCTGCAGCTATGACAGGTTGACAATGGAAACGGAGAGATTAATTAAACCTCTACAACTTTCTATTTTCAAGTACTACAGATGTGATAGGTTGCCAATGGAATAGAAAGGCTATTTAAACCTCTACAGTCTTCTAGTCTTCTATGTTCAAGTGTTGCAGTTGTGATGGGTTGCCAGTATAATCAGGGAGGTTATTTAAAATTTTACACCCTTCTATGTTCAAGTGCTTCAACTGTGACAGGTTGCCAATGGAATCAGTGAGGTTATTTAAATCTATGCATCGTACCATGTTCAAGTGATGCATCCGTGACAGGTTGCCAATAGAATCAGCGAGGTTATTTAAACGTCCACACCCTTCTATGTTCAAGTGTTGCAGCTGTGGCAGGTTGCCAATGGAATCAAGGAGGTTATTTAAACCATGACAATATTTTATTTTCAAGTGCTGCAGCTGTGATAGATTGTCAATAGAATCAAGGAGGTTATTTAAACCTTCAAAACTTCCTATTATGTTCAACTTCTGCAGCTTTGACAGGTTTCCAATGGCATCAGGGAGGTTATTTAAATGTCCACACCTTTATATATTCAAGTGTTCCAACTGTGACAGGTTGCCAATGGAATCAAGAAGGTTATTTAAACCATGACAATATTTTATTTTCAAGTGCTGCAACTGCGATAGATTGTTAGTAGAATCAAGGAGGTTATTTAAACCTTTAAAATTTCCTATTACGTTCAAGTGCTGCAGCTGTGACAGGTTGACAATGGAAACGGAGAGATTACTTAAACCTCTACAACTTTCTATTTTCAAGTACTACAGATGTGATAGGTTGCCAATGGAATAGAAAGGCTATTTAAACCTCTACAGTCTTCTAGTCTTCTATGTTCAAGTGTTGCAGTTGTGATGGGTTGCCAGTATAATCAGGGAGGTTATTTAAACTTTTACACCCTTCTGTGTTCAAGTGCTTCAACTGTGACAAGTTGCCAATGGAATCAGTGAGGTTATTTAAATCTATGCATCGTACCATGTTCAAATGATGCATCCGTGACAGGTTGCCAATAGAATGAGGGAGGTTATTTAAACGTCCACACCCTTCTATGTTCAAGTGTTGCAGCTGTGGCAGATTGCCAATGGAATCAAGGAGGTTATTTAAACCATGACAATATTTTATTTTCAAGTGCTGCAGCTGTGATAGATTGTCAATAGAATCAAGGAGGTTATTTAAACCTTCAAAACTTCCTATTATGTTCAACTTCTGCAGCTTTGACAGGTTTCCAATGGCATCAGGGAGGTTATTTAAATGTCCACACCTTTATATATTCAAGTGTTCCAGCTGTGACAGGTTGCCAATGGAATCAAGAAGGTTATTTAAACCATGACAATATTTTATTTTCAAGTGCTGCAACTGCGATAGATTGTTAGTAGAATCAAGGAGGTTATTTAAACCTTTAAAATTTCCTATTATGTTCAAGTGCTGCAGCTGTGACAGGTTGACAATGGAAACGGAGAGATTACTTAAACCTCTACAACTTTCTATTTTCAACTACTACAGATGTGATAGGTTGCCAATGGAATAGAAAGGCTATTTAAACCTCTACAGTCTTCTAGTCTTCTATGTTCAAGTGTTGCAGTTGTGATGGGTTGCCAGTATAATCAAGGAGGTTATTTAAACTTTTACACCCTTCTATGTTCAAGTGCTTCAACTATGATAGGTTGCCAATGGAATCAGTGAGGTTATTTAAATCTATGCATCGTACCATGCTCAAGTGATGCATCCAGTGACAGGTTGCCAATAGAATCAGGGAGGTTATTTAAACGTCCACACCCTTCTATGTTCAAGTGTTGCAGCTGTGGCAGGTTGCCAATGGAATCAAGGAGGTTATTTAAACCATGACAATATTTTATTTTCAAGTGCTGCAGCTGTGATAGATTGTCAATAGAATCAAGGAGGTTATTTAAACCTTTAAAACTTCCTATTATGTTCAACTTCTGCAGCTTTGACAGTCTTCCAATGGCATCAGGAAGGTTATTTAAATGTCCACACCTTTATATATTCAAGTGTTCCAGCTGTGACAGGTTGCCAATGGAATCCAGGAGGTTATTTAAACCATGAAAATATTTTATTTTCAAGTGCTGCAACTACGATAGATTGTTAGTAGAATCAAGGAGGTTATTTAAACCTTTAAAATTTCCTATTATGTTCAAGTGCTGCAGCTGTGACAGGTTGACAATGGAAACGGAGAGATTACTTAAACCTCTACAACTTTCTATTTTCAAGTACTACAGATGTGATAGGTTGCCAATGGAATAGAAAGGCTATTTATGTTGGGGTATAGTGTTGTACACCATTGCATAAAATGTTTTATTCTATTATTGTAATTAAATAGTTATTTAGTCGTGATGCACCTTGGTGGTGTGGATAATCACACTAGGTAATTATTTGGTCCCATGTAATGATTGTATTGTAACATTGTATTACTATTTGTAAAAAACATGTGGCAATAATTTAATATTGTAACAGCTTAGTACCCAATATTAGAAAAGGGGTCAGTGGTTTTGTATTCACATGGTTTTGTGGTACATGATTTTACCTTACCACCAGTTGTATTTGTGTGAGCTTGTGTCTATAAAAGCAAACACAATGTAGTGGTTTTAGGTGGGGGTTGAACAGGCTAAGCAAGTTGGCTGTGGTTATTGAGTCTTTTTGAAGAGTGCATTTGTGAAGCATGGCATGGGATGTGTGGATTCATGCTTGGACACATGAAAGTGCATTGGAGGGCTTGATGTTTCAGAGGTATTCATTGTAACTCTTGTATTTGCTTATGGCTGATTAATATGATGGAGTATGGACGTTTTTGGAGGCTGGGTTTTTTCCCTCTTGAGGGTTTTCCCAGGGTAAATCTTGTGTTATCTTGTGGCTTGTCTATTTGATCTTTGCATTTGGAAAACTTGTATGCATGTTAATTTCTCTTGGGTTATGTGGGAAATGATTTGTGATTCTGGGTTTGCATGCAATATTTCCTAACAGTTTAAACCTCTACAGTCTTCTATATTCAAGTGTTGCAGTTGTGATGGGTTGCTAGTATAATCAGGGAGGCTATTTAAACTTTTACACCCTTCTATGTTCAAGTGCTTCAACTGTGACAGGTTGCCAATGGAATCAGTGAGGTTATTTAAATCTATGCATTGTACCATGTTCAAGTGATGCATCCATGACAGGTTGCCAATAGAATCAGGGAGGTTATTTAAACGTCCACACCCTTCTATGTTCAAGTGTTGTTAGCTGTGACAAGTTGCCAATGGAATCAAGGAGGTTATTTAAACCATGACAATATTTTATTTTCAAGTGCTGCACATACAATAGATTTTCAATAGAATCAAGGAGGTTATTTAAACCTTTAAAATTTTCAATTATGTTCAAGTGTTGCAGCTATGACAGATTGACAATGGAATCAGGGAGGTTATTGAAACATCTACAACTTTCTATTTTCGAGTGTTGCAGATGTGACAAGTCATCAATGGAATTAGAAAGGTTATTTAAACCTCTGCAATCTTCTATGTTCAAGTGCTGCAACTGTGACAGGTTGCCAATAGAATCAGAGAGGTTATTTAAACTTTTACACCCTTCTATGTTCAAGTGCTGCAACTGTGACAGGTTGCCAATGAATCAGGGAGGTTATTTAAATCTATACACCTTATCATGTTCAAGTGCTGCAGCTGTGACAAGTTGCCAATGGAATCAGTGCTATGTTCAAGTGTTGCAGCTGTGACAGGTTGCTAATGGAATCAAAGACGTTATTTAAACCGTGACTATTTTATTTTCTAGTGCTGCAGCTGCGATAGATTGTCAACAGAATCAAGGAGGTTATTTAACCTTCAAAACTTCCTATTATGTTCAAGTATTGCAGCTGTGACATGTTGACAATGGAATCAGGGAGGTTATTTAAACCTCTGCAACTTTCTGTTTTCAAGTGCTGCAGATGTAACAGGTTGCCAATGGAATTAGGAAGGTTATTTAAACCTCTATAGTCTTCTATGTTCATGTGCTCCAGCTGTGACAGGTTGCCAATAGAATTAGGGAGGTTATTTAATCTTTTATACCCTTCTATGTTCAAGTGTTGCAGCTGTGACAGGTTGCCAATGGAATCAGGGAGGTTATTTAAATCTATACACCTTACTATGTTCAAGTTCTGCAGCTGTGACAGTTTGGCAATGGAATCAGGAAGGTTATTTAAATGTCCACACCCTTCTATGTTCAAGGTTGCAGCTGTGACAGGTTGCCAATAGAATCAAAGAGGTTATTTAAACCATGACAATATTTTATTTTCAAGTGCTGCGGCTGCAATAGATTGTCAATAGAATCAAGGATGTTATTTAAACCTTTGAAACTTCTTATTATGTTCAAGTGATACAGCTGTGACAGGTTGCCAATGGAATAAGAGAAGTTATTTAATCCTCTACAACTTTCTATTTTCAAAGTACTGCAGATGTGACAGGTTGCCAATGGAATCAGGAAGGTTATTTAAACCTCTACAGTCTTCTATGTTCAAGTGTGGCAGCTGTGACAAGTTGCCAATAGAATCAGGGAGGTTATTTAAACTTGTCCACCCTTCTATGTTCAAGTGCTGCAGCAGGTTGCCAATGGAATCAGGGAGGTTATTTAAACTGCCACACTCTATAATATTCAAGTGTTGCAGCTATGACTAATCAATTTTCAGAAGATTCATCCAAAGAGGAAATTGATTTCCCAGCTGAAGACTGATGATTTTGAATCATTTTATGGATCTCAGTTGGTTACAGATTCAACTATAACAGGGGAAAACATATAAGATAGACACGTAAATTCACTTTCTGTAGCTTTTGATGTCACAGAACAAAAGTGAACTGAACAGAAAGAGATTCTCCAAGAAGATGATTTAAACAAACAATATATGCTCAATTTACTTGTACAAACAATAATTATATCCACCACAGTAGAAACTGAAGAAAATTCACAGGTATAGTCAATTGAGACGAGTTCTCATTTAATGTCTTTTTATAAATTTTTTAACAGGAAAAACTATAATTTAATATCCATTCAATTTCAATCTTGCTGATAGTTTTAGCTAAATCTGGCCTTCACATTTTGGTAAAACATGAATAATCGATCTCGTGGAAACAAACTTGAATATCCCACTTCAATACCATTGAGCATGTTTAAGTTTATGGTAGATCTAAAACAAAGCATTTAAATAAGTTGATTGTAAATTATGAAAACATACAGAAATAGCATGATACTCATTAGAATTCTGGAGCATGATCAATTGTTTTTTCTAAATATACTTAATGTTGCGCGTTGGTGGCCTCAGACTTTATCTACTAGTGGTTCTTCCTATGCAGGATACATCGAGCTTCAATTGCCCACGTCAAGTTTGGCAACTACTCTGCCTCTTCCATTGCCTGCTCCAAAACTGGCTGTACAGTCACCAGGAGCTAAAACAGAGATGCCTTCACAGTTGGACTCCATCATGTCCACCTGCCATATGGTATAAACAGTCTGGAGAAAGAAGAACATGATGATTGGGACAATTTTCGGTGTCTTCCGGTCTCCACCACAGTAGTTTCAGAAGCCATATATCGGCAGGAATCAATTTCAGAAGATTCATCCAAACAGGGAGTTGATTTTCTAGCTAAAGATTGATGATTTTTTATCATTTTCTGGATCTCAATTGGTTACAGTTTCAACTATAACGGGAAAAGCTATATGATAAGACAGTAAATTCACTTTCTGTAGCTTTTGAAGAATATATCACAGAACTGAGCAGAAAGAGAATCTCCAGGAAAATGATTTAAATAAATCAAGTGCAGATGGCAGTCACAAGGATGATGGGGAAGCTCAGTGGAGGATCTTTCTTCATTCCATTACTAATCCTGAAATAGCTTCTGACCTACATATTAACTCCAAAAGTCCACTCCATACGAGCTAACAGAAGCAAAACCACAAAAAATCAAATGCCTTGCCATCCTAAAGGCTTGTCAAAATATTCATAAAGAGGTCTGGGATTCCTGATTTCAGATCCTCGAGCATTTGTTTTAAAACATCCTGATTAATAATATTTGTAGCTAGGAGTCAAATTAATCACAATGTTTTTGATATTAGGGATAAAACAGATTTTGAAGGGATCCGCAACCCTTTACAACCAAAAAAGCCAGACTCCCAAAAAGGACAGCCTTCAGCCACAAAAAAGCCAGCTCCCAAGCCAAGAACATCATGTTTTACATTTTGACTTACTCTTGTGGGAACGAAACGTCATTTCAAGAGAAGGCCCAGATGCTTTTGATTTTTTACTCGTAACTGTAATCTAGCCTTCTTCCACTTGTGCTGCCTTAGCCTGCCAAGCCAACACATCACTATCCTGGGTTTGTTCGTTTGTAGCCCTGGGGGAAACAACATTGTTCATATGTGTAGGCAGGATCTTATCCGAAGAGCTGCCCGAAATAGGAATCGAAGCCCCTCCACCAAAGAAGGCAGGAGGAGACCCAGACCTAACTTGAGAGGAAGAAGCGGCAACCGCCTCTGAGAAACTCTTTTTTTTATCAGATTTCTTTTCAACCGTATAATGATGTTGAGAAGCACCATTCCACCAGTTTGCCTTTTTTATTTTTTTCTCAAATCCGCAATGGGTAGCAGCATGTCCTGTTTTAAAGCATCTTCTACAACAAAAAGGTAATCCCTCATAATCCAGAGATTGAACCCAAATCCCCTTGGAGGACTCTAACGAAACCTCAACAGGCAATCCAATTGAAACATCAATTTCTACAAGTATTCGGGCAAAGGTGGAATGAAAGATATCAGAAGAAGCAGCGTCAACATACAAAAAATCCCCAAGAGCTTCCCCAACCGATTCCAGAAGAGAATCATTCCAAAGGTGGAGGGGAAGATTGGGCAAGCGAACCCAGATAGGGATTTTACTAAAGGTTTCAGAAGTTGGATTAAAATTTGGGTGCCAAGGTTTGATCATCAGTAGATATTGATCCCCCCAGCTAAAAAAAGATCACATAAAATT